>SZWC01001770.1:26693-38421 GCA_023375785.1 Penium margaritaceum | reverse complement strand
TGTGTGTGTGTGTGTGTGTGTGTGTGTGTGTGTGTGTGTGTGTGTGTGTGTGTGTGTGTGTGTGTGTGTGTGTGTGTGTGTGTGTGTGTGTGTGTGTGTGTGTGTGTGTTTGCATGGATACACAATTACGGTGGTGCACAGGGAATGACCTTTTCCAGCTTCTTTTCTTCTTCTGCTACCATGAAGGGAAATACTATGTAGTAGCCAACAACTATGTTGTAGATGGCTACGGATTTTTCGGACACACACAATGGTCCATAGGTTGCATCCAATGCTCAAGACCGTGGGAACAAATTCCAATCTGGTAGCCATGTCCCAGCTTTACATCAGAATGTTCAGTTTGGTGGTCCAACTGACCACGTTAATGAATAACCTAATGCTCCAAATATAGCCAAAAACAATAAAGATGTTGCATCTAAAAGTTGATGCAGAAAAAACGTGGTCTAAATGCCTGTAAGGAAACATTTCAAACCAGCATCGAACGATAACTTTGGAATCTCTCACAATTCCGGACTTTTTTGTGACATACTACGCGTACAATGAATCTAGTGATTGAATGAAGCATTGTTGATCATATAGGAATATGCCAGAAGCTTGGATTGGAATTAAAAATTCTCATGGACCAAAATTGGCTTTCTGGGAAAGATTGACTTTCATAAGAGATCGTAATAGAAAATCCCTTGCGAAATCCAATAGTACTGATAAGACAAAGGAATTTCTCAATCGATGGCTTTCATATACAAATGAGTGTCTCTTTCAAGCATTTTCCAGTTCAACGGTGTCCTGCTGACCCTGAAGTTTTTGATAGAGCCAAAAGATATCCACATCTCTGCAAATAATTTGATCATTGGACATGATTGAACAATTTACAGGGCTGTGTGAGACCTTGATGTTGTGAATTGATTGGTTTTGATTGTTTTATATTAGAATATCTGAAAATATCTCCTGAAAATCAACTGCGAAAAAAGGGTTGATAATCAATCGGTCTCTGTTCATAGGTCTTTCTATGAAAACATCCCTTGACCAAGTGATTATCTTTTGGAAGTACTAATTGTAGATTTTCATATTATGTAAGAGAATATCATATTTGAGCAGCTTGGAAACCAACCTATGGCACATGACCTTGGAGTGAATGTTCCTACGTAACCTTGTCCAAGATAAAGCAAGTGGTTGCACGATGGTGGTCCTCCGCTGTAAGTTGGAGGATCCATGTGGCTCGAGTATGATCACAGTTAGGGAGATGGTATGAGAAGAAGGCTGGAGTTTTTCCTCACCTGGATATCTGCCTAATTAGTTCATTGTTCTTATATAAATGTTCACGTACTCATCCACTGTATCTTTGGATACCACGATCTAGTGGGAAACATCTGGACGTAGGACCATCTACAACATGTTGTTTCCTTCATGGATTCGTATTCCTCCTGAACGTGTTGATTGTGTGAGTGGACGAGGATGTGGAACTGCTCTACCACTTATTGTATTAGTGGAATTTAATTCTTCATAGGTTCAATGAACCACAGCCACAAGTTCGAAATGTACAAAAGCTAGGTCAATGGTTTTGAATCATGGTGCACCCATGATATTACAAACACTTTGCTCATGGGAAAAGCTTCACAGAAGTTGATATCTTTGTATCTGATGTAAATGGATATGAGAGCCATCATGTAGGTGGTACATTGCCTTTTCTTGTTTCATCAAGATTTCATGAATTTGGCAACTTGTTGGAAGACCTATAATACAACTTTCAAGATGAAAGAAGCATTTTGAAAGGACACCAAGTTTCTTCACGAACCATTTCTCATGTTTTTTCCACCTGTCAGTAGTAAGAGTAGTACAACAGGCCAGTTATTTCGGGTTGGTGGAGTTTGGTTGGGTTCAATTAACAAACCAAAAGGCGCTTAGTAAGGTCCAATCAGCCTGTGTGTAGAAATGAACTTGTGGCTGTAGAAAAGGAAGACTGATGTCCTAAATCAACATCGCACAAGAAAATAATTGAACGGGAGTATTACCACTCATGAATCAACACCTAGGAAGAGATAATATCAGAAAATACATGTGATATGATTTCACAGTCACAGATAGGCATTGTGGAAATTCCCAAATAAATTGACACAAGAACATCCGTTGCAAAAGGGGGAGGAGGCATCACCACAATAGCAGACTGAAACTTCACCACATTTGATGTAGGGAAAGTCACTTCATGTAATAGCTTCCAATCTGGAAATATATGGGTGAAAATTTATTCCCGGAACAGCATTGATTGTGCCAGTGGTACACAAAGGTGATGGTTCCTAGTGATGAAACTTTTGTAATCATGTGCTGGACTTCTTTCCAGGACTGCCATCGATCATTTTCCTAGTCTTACCACTAAGGAGTTCTTGTACATCCCACATGAATGAATTCCTAAAAAATTTCATGAAATATACAGCTTTGAATTGATCATTATTATTGAGTGATTTGAAAGTTCCAATTGCCAAAATTTCTGCTGGTTGGCTGGTGGAATATGGTATCCCTCATGGGTGATGAGATACTCAAGCGCCGGTGGTCTGAGATCTGCTCCAAAGCACTCCAAAAGTAACAGGGAAAAAACGGAACAAACCAGAAAGATCTCCTTAACCAGGGAAATCATCTCCTTCAATTTTTAGCAAGGAAAGGCACTTTGATGGGTTTTCCTCTCATTTCCTAGTGTTCAAAGCACAATGGGAGACCATATCATGTGTAACTTTGACATCCATAGCGGGGGATTTTTTCCTCAGATGTCTTTTTTCTTGAAAAGCATGGACAGTAGGACATAACTACAAGAGAAGAACAAAAGAGAGTGCAAATATCTCACTGCATGTAGCCATTTGCCAATCATTTTTCCCACTTTTATTTTTCATCTTTGAGATCTACACTCTTCTCCATTTTACTTTCATTGGCTATTGTGAAACAGTGGTGTTTCGTGTACTGAAGGCAAGAAATAATTCACAGCGCATCCACACGGATTTTAGCCAGAAAAGGGTTGTAGGCTCATGAACCTCAAAGGACCAGTGCACATATTACTGCCGCGGGCAGTGGGAATGACTGAGAAGCTCCAATCATTAGAAACCATCAATAGAATGGAGCGCAGTAGGTTTGAGATCAGTCGGATTGGGCATGGATTTCAGGGCTCCATTAGCATTGGAATTGAGTGAGGAGGCGGAGATTGAGCTGGCATCTCCATGCATATATGACCAATTGCCTCACCCGTGAAACTGTGTATCAACAAGTGTATTGGGAAGTGAAAAAACTAGTGAACATGAAATGTTTGCAGAAGCTGCTAAATATCACATAGAGCCCATTATAGTTTTCATTCTATACAAGGAACGTACATCTGGCCCTTGCTGACATGCATTCATGCGGATGTTTTGCGGAAAACGTTTGCATGCAACAATACAATTTTTGATACACTGATCGTCAAGTGTGTGATTTTGGGGTGATTAACCATAAATCTCTCCATGGTCTGTAGAAAATTTGGATCAGGCGTCCAGTGACAGCAATGCCACAGGGGAGAGGGGGAGAATTAAAAGAAGAAGTAGCACCAGCAGTAGCTGCCGTAGTACCAGCGACATCTCTGACATCAGCAGACTCAGATAAGTGGAAGCACAAGGAGAAAAAATGACAGAATGCTTAGGAGGGAATCTTGACTGGTGTCACACGTGCATGCTTTGTACACGTTGAGACCAAAACTCTCCAAGAGGCAATCAGGCTAAGGAGCGGGGCTGAGTGGGAGAGAGTTTTAAATCCCAAGCTTGGATCCCACAGGGATAATGGCACTTAGGAGCTGGTCGGCTGGCCAGAGGTTGAAAAGAACATTAGCTCCATGGAATTCCAGGAATAAACTCACCACATAGGGGATAGTGGATCAGTACAAGGCATGGCTGGTGGTGAAGGGGTATTCCCAGAGGAAGGGCATATCCCTGGATGAGACCTTTGCATCAGTGAAAATGTTTGTATCCATCCACACTAGTCTTTTAGTGGCTGTGGTGTGCGACTACGAGTTTCACCATATGAAATCGCAAAAAAAAAAAGGAAAAGAAAAGAAAAGAAGAAGAAGAAGAAAAAAAAAGCAAAACAAAAACAAAAGAAAACAACCAAAGGACACACACTTTGTAGGAAACCTAGGAAAATAGATCTACGTGAAGGTATCGAAGGGGGTGGATACCCCTCCAGGGTAGGTGTTATAGCTTTACAAGGTGGACTATAGCAAGCACCCCTCATATGGTTCTTGAGAATAGACAGCTTCATGACCAAGCTTGGCCTGAAATGCTGGAAGGTACACCAGAGCATGTGCATGTGCAAGTAGCAGCGGCTCCACCAAGTATGTTATCTATGTTAATTAAATCATCCTTGTGCCGTTGGTTACTGGGGAGATTGTGAAAGTGAATGAGCAGCTTTATAGCCAGTTCAAAATGACCAACATATGTGGGATAAAGTACTACCTCAGCATCATCATTACAATGGACCACAAGATGTGCATAGTCGAGATAGTGCAAGCCAATTATGTGAAGGGGGTTTTCTTCTGCTACAAAATGAAGGAGTGCGACCTCATTTTCACACTGATGAAAAACAACATGTGGTTTGAGCCTGGTCTTGGACCCGAGTAAACAGGAGGAGTAGAGGGAGATGGCAGAAGTTTTATTTCAGACCACGGTCGGCAGAATCAAGTATGCCATGGTGGTGACATGGCCCGACTGGCCTTTTCTGAGTGGTAAACAAGCCACTACCTTCCTGGTATCAGGCTGCTGCATTGGCACGTGATCGGATCCTCCTCTACCTTCAGGGGAGAAAAAAAAAAACATGGCTAGCATCTTAAGAGGGAGTGCGGGAATACTTACTACAATTTATTCGCTACTCGGATTCCAAATGGGTTGGCATGTGGATAGCAACTAATTCAAAGCTTGGACTTGTATGGAAACATCCATACAAGTACAAGATGAGGGTTGAGCTCATCAGTGAGCTCAGCCCTCTTTCACCATCGGTGTTCATTTCCCACCTCCAAAATGTAGCAGCATGCTTCAGTTAAGGCTAAGTACTCATGAGGGTGCATCCACACCAACTAGAACAAAAAGAAAACCAAGAAAAAATATAAAACCTGTTTGTTTTTTTTTTGCAATTCAACCTGTGGAATGTTGGCAATAGCCCAAGAGCCATGTTTGAAACAACTAAACTGGTACAAGAATGAGATAAACATTAAAAAAATTAAAACACACACACACACACACACACACACTCAAGTTTGATTACATGTACATGGGGCAAATTATTGAATGTGAGATAAATTTGGTGTGGATTACACGAGTACTCAAGTATGCTCTTGAATGAGATTTTCTTGCATAAATTAATTTTTTAACACAATGATCAAACATCCTTCAAGGAAGATAAGTGAATAAGGGAGGGAGGGGGGGGGTGCATCCTAAGGGCCACTTATTGAGAAAAAAAAAAAGTCACAATTGTATGCTTCCCATGTCTTGGGGACAATGACCTAATGAATGAATGAAACAAAACAAAACTATCAGTTCACCTGAGGCAGGAGGAGTGGCATGGAGAATCTGCTTTCATGACTATTTCTGATTTTTCCTGATGGTGCCTTGTGATTCACAACTTCTTTCGAGCAAGTGATGAGATAAAACGTGAAGCTTTCCACTTGGCTCATGCTATGTGAGCAGAGACTTCAGAGTCACTTCTGTGAAGGGAACATACTGTGTGTTTCAGGACATGAACATTTTCTAAAGAGTTATATTTCTACTCACAAGATTTCTAACACAATAAACTATGCGTGAGCTGGTAACGCGTAGCTCAAGTTATGTTTGCTGAAGCACGGATCACACCCACAACAGAAACTTCATCAAGGCACCTTTTCCAAAGGTGCAGATCCTTTTGCATGTGCTGGAGGGGTCCCGGGCATTGTTTTGACGCGCCTTGGTAGCTTTCATGTTGATTTTTGTGGTAGGGTTCGACAGGGTTTAGGACCTGTCTGTGGACCTACAGTCGGAATTTGAGATTCCATGACAACAAACCGTACAACACAGTCGCAGACTCCAAGAATTGAGTTTGTTCAAGTCTCTCAGAAAGAACTTTTCCTACTACATCTGGGAAAATATCCACCAGAAGAATCCACAGTTATTGTGCGGATTTTTTCAGATGCGTCTTGTTGTCCACATCCGATAGATTGTTCTTCCGGATGTAGATTTCGGCTAAGTCCTCAAGCCGGTGTGCACAGCTCAACTTTGAAAGCCTACAACTTCCGTAGTATTCAACAGACTCTGGCGATTCAAGGTGCTTCGGATTCAAAAACTTTTCACTTTCCATAAATTTCCATCACATTTGGATTGGGAGCACTCCTTGAGCTGCTAGAGCAAAATGCAAGGATTTATCCCTCTCGGGCCGCTTGTCCACACCTCTCAACGAACCACCTAGGCATGGAGAGGAACCATATACAACATTCTTCACGTCTACCTGCTTTCTCTCACTCATCTTACGTCCTATGACTCATTGTAGACAGTCATCTTGATTCCAGCCAAGCTCATCTGATGTTGATTTAGGAGTTGAGTAGTCCGTGAGCGTGCTCCGTGTGCTACAGTGTTGTAGTGTCTCTCTTTGGCTTTCCACCATGTCGCATGCGTAACAGTGTCACACATCCATGTGCTTCTTCCTTTTCTTTTGCATGAGACTTTTGGTCAGCAAGATGGAGCCCGTGTTCTCCTCTTGCACTACCGTTGGATCCCGCTACGGCACGCCCAGCTCTTCCAGCAACTTGTGGAGCCACACAGTCTCCGTGACCACCTTGGCCAGCGTGATGTACTCCGCTTCCATTCTGGATGTGGTGATGCAGTCTTGCCTCCTGGTGCACAACAAGATACGCTCCACCTGTAAGGACTAACATGTAGATGGAGGTGGGTTTTTGCCTATCTACATTGTCAGCATAGTCTGTGTCCGTGCACCAGACCAGGAACAAGGGTTCAGACCGCCCCTTGCCATCATATCAGGGGTTCGTGCCACATAGCCTACAGGTGCAGGAGGATGCGCTTGACCACCTTCAAGTGTAGTGGCCCTGGATCAGCCACATACCTGCTCACCTTGTCCTCCACATAGGCCAGGTCCGTTCTAGTCGCCACCGTGGCATAAATGTAGCTACACACCACCAACTGGTAGGACACCCCAGTCATGTCCTCATGCTCCTCTTTTTTTAGTGACACCATCATCATGCTTAATATACAGGTTGTGGATCCTGTAACGATAACTGGTTTCCAGACCTCCATGTTATACCTCTTCAACACCTCGACCACATGTTTGGCCTGTCCCAGCTTTAGCATGTGCATCCTTTGTTCTGTATGATGATCACTACAAGGTAGTGCTCAAACCTCTCCATGTATAACATGTACAACCTGTTGCCAAGCTGTTATTTCATCTACTAAAGTATCAACAGGTCCGAATAGCACAAGATGGGATTGGCATGATAGATTGCGATGACCTGATGAAGCTCCATGTCACACTGTACACACACGATATGATCCTACTCACAGAACTGGAAGCTTTAGCTCTACCATAATGATTTCCATGTACTGGTACCAGTACCCAGATTATTGTTTTAGCCTGTGCAAGGACTTCCATAGCTTGCATACCTTAGCCTCTAGTGCCTCCAACCCCTTTGGAACCTCCACGTAGATTTCCTTGTTAATGATAACATTGAGGAAGGTTGTGTTTACGTCCATTTGGTGGAGCTCCATGTCTTTTGCGGCTGCCACCGAAAGGATCACCAGGCTGCTTGTGAGGTTGGATTTGGCAGCAAACTACTTGTCGTGGTGCTCGACCTTACGTTGTGCATAAAACTTTGCCACAAGCTGCACCTTGTACTTTTTCACTGCACCTTCCTTCACAGAATTGGTCTTGAAAACCAACTTCAAACCAATGATATTAGCTTTTACCATCCGGTCAACAAGCTCCAAAATGTTTTTTTCCACAAAGGAAGTCAACTCCAACTTTATGGCAGTGTCATACTGTTCCCCCTTGGGCCACTCAAGTTTCTCTTGTACGGTATTTGGCTCTGTTGATGTAGAAAGCATGCACCATGTCACGTTAATCCATCAACATGTGCATGTGTCCAATTTATTTCCTGCTTTCCGCTGCCTTCTGTTACAGTGTGACAGTTTCTGTATAGGTCCCTCCTTGCTTTGCTACAATCCTTCCGACACCTCATGTTCTAGAGATTTCACTTGATCCAGTAAAAATCAGCTGGACAGCTCCCCAAAGGTCTTTCTTGCTCTGGTTAAAAATCTCCAAGACATGCGGTGCGCCCAAAAAACTTTCCTCCAACGGCAAGCGCGTGCTCTGACCAGATTGTGCATCTTGGCATCCTTTGTGTCTCATTGGCCAGATGTTTCCAGTGGATGTCCAGCCCATATTCGTTTTCACTAGATTCCTCCATAACAGCTGCTAACTCTGGCATGCCCCGTGCTCTGGCACAGCACCTTCAACTTATGCGCCAGCTCCTTCTTGTAGTCAAGGAGCTAGAATCACTTCCCCTCCTTGGAATACTTTTCAATGCCTGTGTCACTGAGGCTGCTCCGATAGCTTTGCTCATTCTCGGACTTGACATCAGGGTTGCGTGTGTGGATCCCGAACCCAATACGCCTTATGCGTGCTCTTGTAGCCAAGGATAAGACCGAGCTTCACCCATGGTTCTAGCTTGCTGTTTACCATTGTGCTGCTTATATCACAGCATGTGCCTCATAACAAAACACTGTCAGGTACATCGAACTTAGCTTGCACCTACTCCAAACCGCTTGCGGCACCTTCCAGTCTTCCTTATCCTTAAGCACCTTTTGGGGTGAGTTTGATGGCATAGCTTGTTGTAAAGACAGCTTCAACCTAACAACTTGAAGATAATCCTCCATCCACAAGCATGGTCTCCACCATGATCAGGAGCGTCTGGTCCTCCTACTCAACTACTCCGTTAGAATGTTCCGAAGCATCTGGTCCTCTCATTTAGCTTTTCTCCTGCTTCAGCAGCCAACTACAGCCCATATACTATTCGTCATTGTTGCTATACAACAATCTGATCTTCTAACCACTTTGCCTCTTAACCGCTGTGAATCTCTCCTTCAGGCAGTCCAGAATCTCATCTTATTGATTCCTCAAGTACATGTAGAGTTTTATGATATAGTCATCAATGAAGGTGAAAATTTACCTCAAGCCACTTCTTTCCAATGTTTTTAACAATCTGTAACTTTGTTTTTCATGAACTTCAACAGATCTTATGTGTGAGCCACGTTCTCGTTGAATGAATTTCATCATGCCTTGTTCAAAGCGCAAGGCTTGTAATAATTGTGTACTCTTACCTCTACTATCGCGTCTGCTATACTGTCAGTGACCAATTCCACACACCAATTACACTTTTCCATCGCCTTTGTGGTTACAGATAATGAACACCCTTGCTGTCAATGCAAAAGCTCAAGATCAGTTCCTCCTTTCTTGGCCATATTGACGACTCGCTCCTACAAATTTACTGGTTTTGATATCATAGAAAACATTTTGGCATCCTAGGTCTAGAGACTGTCCTTGTATGTCTCCTCAAGCACAACCTCTCTGTCGCTGTCCATGCTCTCCACTAAGCCTTTCCTATAGAAGGGCACCTTATACCCTTTTCCCATCAAGGGACTGCCACTTAGCCAATCCCGGGACATGCTGCACATCACATGTAGTGTGAAACATATCCTTATCACCGACCACGATATCTTCTACCACATCACCTTGGCTAGCCGCCAGCTCAATTGTGTTGTTGGCGACCACCGTTGACTTGGAGGGCTTGATGTGGTTGAATAGCCTGACCTTCTTCACCTGGGTGTGCACCTCGGCCCTTGAATCTATGGACTGCCTGTTGGCCTTCTTGAGGAAGTGGTTCTTGGTACAGTTGAGGAGCTTCTTCTTGCATTTAGCAACCTTTCTGCCGGCCTCCCACTCTCGAAAATCACAATCCCGATAGCCCTCGTTACCATGGAAATTCTTCTTGCATTTGCACCCTTCTTGTTACTGCCATTTTTTCCACCTCCCTTCTTCCCACTTCTGCCACCATGTATTCTTGGTGACAAGGACTGATGAGGAAGACAAGGCCTTACCGCTGCAGCAACGATGTGCCTCCTTGCTAATATACTCTACGACTGTACCATAGGTGGTTTTTTCCTCCTCCCATCATCCTTACGTGGTGGTGAGAGATCCACAACTATCAGGCAGGACGATGATGAGGATCATTGCTTGCAACTGTGTGTCAATCTTCCATCCCATATTGTTGCATTGTGAATCAGGCGACTTGATGTACTTCATGGAAGAGATGACATTGTCTCCCTCGTTGATTTTCACTATGAGGAGTCACTTCATTGCAAATAATCTATTCTTTAGTGACTTGGATGGATGATGGAGCAAAGCTTTTTCCAAGGCGGCTACCAATGTATAGCCTTGGAAGTAGCAATTCTTCTTCTCATGTGTAAATAACACCAGGAGCATGAGTACCTCCGAGTTCTTCTTGTTCAAGGCCTGCGTCTCTACGTCAATCAGTGTCGCTTCATTGAAGTCTTCCATTCCAGTAATGACTTCCAGCAACCCCTAATGTGAAATGCAGAACTTGAATTGCCACCTCTATAGACCAAAACAAGGGCCACCTGCATACTTTTGAATAATTTCTATCTCTGTCTTTTGCATCCTTTCACAGTCTTCTACTATGACCAAGTCTCAGAGTTTGATGGCACCTTAATTTGAGAACAATCCCATCCACTGTAGAAGGTATGAATGATTGGAGAACAGTCAAGGCCGTGGGCTCATAACAATTTTTCAGGAATGTGTCTGACATGTCTTGATGGTCCCTTCTGATTCACAACTTCTTGTGGACAAGCTCTGAAATAGATGCCAGATTTCAGGTCACCTCATGCTATGTGACAAGAAACTTAGGCAGAGTCATTTTGCAAAAGAAATAGAAAATACATATTTTTATAGTTTCTGGACATTGATATAATCTTACGAGTTCTTTGAACCAACCAAACCACGCACAATTCAGCTACTTTTAGCCCAAGTTGCGCTTGCCGGAGTGCAGGTCACACCAACAACGGAAACGCCTAACCCCTCTTGTGGTGTCCAATAATTGTGGTACCCTTTCCCACCTGCAAAACGCCTTTCTTGAGGTACATGTCATTTTACAGATTCTGGTTGCCTGCACCATTTGATGTGAATTTGTAGTTTTTTTATACGTTTTATGGTATGGGTTTGACAGGATTTTAAATCTGTCCACAGACGTGCAGGGAGAATTTGGGCATTTTCCATGATGAACAAACCCAACTACTGATTTGCGGAATCTGAGCCAGCAGTTTGGATGTCCCCCACTAACAATCTGTAATAATGGATCCAGGGAGAGATCCACTGGATGAATCCACAATCATCCAGCAATTTTTTCTTGCCTAATGGACCTTGTTACTTACGTCCTGTCCATTGTTCTTCTAAATACCAATTTTGGGCAAGTCCTTGAGCCGCCATGAACACCAGAAATACTGAGAGCCCATACCATCCCTGATACTTGATGGATTCCAGCAGTTCATATCGCGACAGTAACTTGTCGCAACTTGCAGGACCACCCATCCAATTTAATTTAAAGAATTAAACCAGGATCTCCTCTCTCTCTCCCTCTCCCTCTCTCTCTCTCTCTCTCTCTCTCTCTCTCTCT
>SZWC01001770.1:3037-16161 GCA_023375785.1 Penium margaritaceum | reverse complement strand
TGTGTGTGTGTGTGTGTGTGTGTGTGTGTGTGTGTGTGTGTGTGTGTGTGTGTGTGTGTGTGTGTGTGTGTGTGTGTGTATGTGTGATATCAAGAGGGACACACCCTTTAAGGTCTGTGATATATGTAGGAAGGGAGTGGAAAGGAGAAACAAGGTCTGGGATACATGTAGGGGATGATGGTTGGGTGGGAGTCTCAGGTGGGATTGAGCTTGCGAGGGGGACGCGGAGGTGCATGTGCTGGGAGGGCAAGTTGTGGGTGCTGGGGACGGGCGGGAATGCATCATGGGAGGGGCACGTGGTTTTCATTAGGGAGTTTGGGGATTGGGCTTGGGGTAAGTGGGTCGGGGATATCGGAGGCGGAGGTGTTGGTGCGTTTGGAGCCGGGAGAGCAAGGAGGGGGCTGGGGGGAAGGAGGAGACGGTAGAGGGCGGGGGTGATGTTGTAGGATGACATGTAGCACTGAGAGATACGGAGGAGTGAAATTGGTTGTGCACGTGTAGTGATGGAAATTCTGGCAATGTCTGCAAGAAAGAAAGTATTGTATGCTGCAATTTCATGTGTGCGCCGTGAAGCTTCACTCAATACGGCCATGGATTCTGGGCTAAGGATACTGAACTCAGGCATTGTGACGTGTCTAAGCTAGAGTCCAAAAATACCCAAGCCTTGCGGTATGTGGAGGTTAACATTGATACCGTGTGAGCCTAGGTCACTGTGCCGCATTTTTTAATTTTCCATGGTGGACAGAGCATTTATAGTGGTTGCATGGACTGCGTGTAGTGCAGTTGATTGTGCTTGGATCACGGTGGTTGCTGAGTAAGGCTACATGCGGATCCTAAGCTCCGTGGGAACTACCCGTGAATCCGGATCAAGATCCGGATTCGCGGTTCCGGATCCAGGATTTTGGATCCGGCTTGTATCACCGGATCCTGACCCGGATCCAGGCGAGAGGGGTGGGGGGAGGTGGAGGGTCAAAAACCTGGCAAAATTTCTGGCTCAAGTCATCCGTAGTGCAAAAAAACACGTTTTTTTTTTAAATTCAAATGCTCAACATGCCTGCTTCGGTTTCAAACAACAAGACCTTTTGGTGCCAAATCACTGCAAATGGCACATGCATCAAACCTGTCAAACGTGTCAAACCTGTCACACTTCTAGCCTAGAGTACTTTCTCCATCATTCATTGGCCTTGTATTGTGTTAGGTTTTGTTGACCAACCACGTGTAGCCGCACAATATCAACATCATTGTCTGCTTCATAGGTAGACACCTACCGTCCATGCATACCATCACTTCATTGATGGCAAACAACTGTGTAATGTTCTCCAAAAATTCAGCCCGTCGGTGTCAAAACGGCTGCTTCAATCTTTAAATATTCACATTCTACATCGTCTATGTTGGAGTAAGTAGATCCATAGATCCAGATCCAAGATCCGTGAATCCAAGGATCCGTGACTACATGGATCCGTCATCCCGGTTCCGGATCCAGGCATAGGATCCATACCTCGGATCCAGATCTTCCTAAAGCTTTGCGGATATGATCCATGTGCAGCCTGATTGCTGAGTGGTTGGAAAACATGATGGCCTTGTCAGCCATCGCAAGGAAGTATCCATTGCACTCACTAGCAGATGCAGCTGAAGCTTCTTGAATGGCATGTGCATCCGCTCTGGTTGATGCGAGAGCTATAGACACAACGCAATCAGGTGAGGCAATGGACTGGGATATGCTGTGTGCACAAGAATAGGCGGCAAAGCCAACAGCACCTGCTAGCATGGATTGTTTCATTCCCTGAGGCAGTAGTAGCCTGAAAGAAGCAAGGAGGAAGAGGGAGAAAGCGAGAAGGTACTGGTGTACTGTACACATAAAGATATGTTTCACTTGTAGCTTTGTAAGGTATTCCAAACATGCCACACAAGGATGGATTTTACCCTTTCCGTGAGTAGTGTAATGGTTACGCTACCCGTTGAGGGGAGGGCTCTGAAGGTGGGACTCGATGATGGAAACATTAAATGACAATAGCGGGATCAATGACCATGACCGTGCAACGGTCGCAACAATTTGATGGCCTGTACATCACGTTGACCGAATCTCTTGTCGGGAGCCATACGCAATGACGTATGGTTTAAGAAGCATCAAAGGTCCATTCAAGATGTGCGCATCTATCATGTGATAGAACAGGAGTTAAGGTGGAATGCTGATCTAGATAAATCAAAAGCGAAGGACTTTTTGCATCGTCCATAAGATCAAAGAAAGGCAATGAGTACATGTGCAAGTAGCTAACTATAGCAAGCAATAAGAGAATTAGGCTAAGGCCAGGATTAGCCGTCTAGACATTATATATACTGAATTAAGCGATGAATACATCTCTTGATTCAGTTAACCTATATTAACCTATGCTTTTGTACCTCTGGCCTCCACGTTATCGTCAACTTTATCTTTCTGCTACAACAATGCTCTCCACACATTACTGCTTTATCTTCTGAAATTACACAATCGCACATCCAATGCAATATCTAGAGTCATGTGTTGGGAAGAAGCACCACATGAGCTCTACAAAATTCAATGAGTCAAAAGCACAAACTATGCCATGACATGTTGAGGCTGATCGAGAGGGGCATTGTTGGACCACACTGTGAAACCAAATGATGAGCCAATTTGGAAGATTTCTCTATAGTTTTAGAGCCTATAAATGGCCAAGCATGTAGGCGTGGAAGACGACGGGTAACTCCCAAGAACTTCCAAAATATCGAACTCCATTTCAAACCATGGAATTGCTGATCTTGTCAACATTTCCATGGTTGCACGCAACAAGCTAAAGCAGCAGAAGAAAATCCACTCACTCCGAGATCAAACACATGGTTTCTTGGCATTGCACCTGTAGATCGATGGCATGAACAAGCCAGAAATGGAAGACAATTACCATGATGATATTAAGGCAAAGATTGAGCTTACACTGACTCTGTATGGTTTCACAACATTTCACTCAATGGTCGTAACTATTGAGCACGTGGACGCATTACACTACCACCGAGAGAAGGAGGAGAGTCTCCAGCATCGAGCACAACACCAACAATATGACCCCATGGAGAGGGGTGCTATGCAAGGAGACCTACAACAGTGGAAGTTGCATGATGGAAGATATTGGATCTGCAAGAAGCCTGAGTACAAAGATATGGATTGCAAGAAGTAGCAAGGAAACAACAACCACCAATGGTTGAAACATGGCCAATGGATGGGAAATTGTTCTCCGCCTAATTGAAAACAACCCCAAATGTCCCAAAAACTATAGAGCTATTTAGTGTATTTTTTTGAAGCAAAGGAGGAGTGTTAAGAATCCTCTTAAAAGTTAAAATCTTATCAGCTACTTGTGTAGACAGCAAGGGCCGCAAGACTTGCCCCTAGATGAAATAATTATCACATTGCAGCATGTTGCACTTGTTTTCTTGCAAAGAACTTGCAAAATGGTCGAGGCTTTCATGTCTATCGGGGAGGCCAGCTATGGCCGAGTTGATGCAAGGGGAGTTGGAGTGCAAATTGTAAGCAAAACCTTTGAGGGTCCTTCTAAGCAGATTGTGCAAGATGAATGTTCGTACGTGCTCGATGGATACCCACAACGCTATGTTGGGATGTGACTCATTGCACCAATAGAATCCTCTTGCAGATTGGGTGTGTAGCTAGGTGCAAGTGAAGAGAAATGGAGAATGGATTCCTTTGTTGTTATTGGCTAAGAATAAGGAATCCAAGGTAGCCAAGGTACCATTACTGTGTTACATGTAGCGAAGGCGCTATCAGCACTAGGTGGACCAAGCATATCTTATATGGGTGCAGAAAATAGAAGAAGATAAAGAGGTGAAACTGTTGGTAGGAGAGGCAAATAGATAAGAAAGAGATATGCAAAAACCACCAATGGAAGCATTGTTGGAAGGCATAAAGGGAGTGTTAGACAATCACGCTTACGTATTTCCTTCGAAGCAGCCAAAGGTTTTACCACCAAGGCATGATATCAACTACAAGATTAGGCTGATTTTGGGTGCAAATCCACTGGTGTGTGTCATCTTTTGCTTGTACAAAAACAATCTCAATGAACTGAAAGGGCTGTTAGAGGGACTAATGGAGCAGGATTCATCAAGCTATTGATGTCTCCGTATGTTGCATCATTCTTCTATGAGATGAAAATGATAGGGGACCTAAGGATTCACATCACATTGAATAACATGAACATGTAATCTCTACCAAAATTTAAGGATTTTTCTGATTAGCTGTGGGGAGCACAATTATTTAGCAAGATTAACTCACGCTTGAGGTATTAATCGATCTGGATTCTGGAGCAAGATGTGGAGAAGACGCTGTTTTGGACGCGATACGGGCATTTGAAGTATCTTGTGATGCAGTTTGGGTTGACCAATGCTCTTGTTACGTTAATGAGCTTTGTGAACAAGATCTCTCACATTCACTTGGATCAGTTCGCTATGGTGTTCCTCGACGGGATCGTTGTCTAGTCCCAAACTTTGGAAGAGCATCAGTAACATATTTGGCAGAATCCTGGACATATTTTGAAGATAATGTTTTTTCTAAGCTCTCCAAGTGTGAGTTCAAGAAGAGGATGGTGGAGTTCCTTGGACACATTCTGAGCAAAAAGGGTCTATGCATGGATCCAAAAAAATTGGAAGCAGTGAAGCAGTGGCTGACACATGGATTCATGCATGAAATCTAGGTATTCTTGGGATTTGTAAACTACTAAAAAAAATCATCTAAGGGTACACAAAAAAAGGGTGAACCACTTATTCAGCTACTGAGGAAGGATGATTATTGAGAATGGGACCACAAAGAAAAAGAGAGCTTTCACGAAATCAGGTATAAAATGTGTGACGCTCTGATCTTGGCACATCGTAATTCATTGAAGGACTATGTCATAGTATTAGACGCAAGTGTCGGTGTTGCTAATGCAGAATTACAGAAAAAAAAATGCTGCATATTGTGTATGCATAACGCAAGCTGCGAGGTGCAAAGTTGAAGCTTGTAATCCAAGAGGAGATGTTGTTATATCCATGCCTCCATGCATGAGTGGCATTACATGGAGCTATAAAGCTATGTTATCTTCACGCATCATTATGCCTTAAAGAACCTGAAGACGTAGTTGAACCTTAGTCGCTAGTTTTTTGGCCTGATGGAGTTGTGGAAAGGGAGTTTAGATTACAAGATTCAGTATAATTCTAGGAAGTCAGTTTGGTATGCCCTCATTCAAGGAGTGTTGATAGCTCTATTCCTCCTCTTTGTATCTATGTACAAATCTCACAGAGAAGCTTGATAGACATCTGCAAATAATCAAACCTTACCATCCACAGATCAATGAAAAACCAGAGTGCACAAATAGTATTTTAGAGCAGCAGCTACGGGACATGGTCCCACTGGACGCTCAGGGTTGGGGGGAGGAGCTCAGAGTGGTAAAGTTTGCCTACAACACAACGGCATTAGAATCAACGTGAAAGTTACCGTTTGGGGTGGTCTATTGCCACCAACCACATGGGACATGGTTCGACAACGACTGTTGAAGGTATAGATACAATAGTAGACACATAGACATCGATATACGGAGGAGTTTCATGTGGGGGATCAGGTTATACTTAATGTTATGAACCTTTAGTTGATGGGAGTTGGAAACTCGAAGCTAAATCTGCGATGGGTTGTATTGGTTCTCATTCAAGAAAAGAGGTCGGCTATTTCTTGTAAACAAGACCTTCCAATACACCATACCATCTATCGCGCGTTCCACATCTTGTTGATTTCTTCCTATTGCATTCCCAACACCTTCTTCCAGGATTAATAGCTCCACCTCCTTTATTTTAGGTTTTGATGAGTCCATTGGACCACCAGAGGGGACGTGTGCATGGGTCCCATGTCTCGTGGAAGAGGTATCCAACTAAGCACAACAGGTGGGATCAAGAGGCCAACCTAAACAGTCAGGGTACAAAATATGTCCTCTAGGAGTATCTTGGTCATGCCAGGACGCCGCATGCCTGACGGAGAGGGGGGTTTAAATGTCCTTTGATGACCCTTTTTTCTAGCATACTCGAGGCTTTGTCTGAGCTTTTAGGACAACCATGCATTTTTCTGATTCTCATGTATTAATCTCCTGGTGGAGGTCAATGTTGAACAAGGCCGTACTGGCCTGGGAGGAAGTAGAGGGAGAGGGGTGGAGGAGGAGAGAGACCCAAGAGTGAGGGCTCTCGGGTTTAGGAGGCGGGGAGTGCGACACTTAGTTGCAACAGGGGTCGGGGCTCTCGAGAGCTGTGAGGGACGGGGCTCTCGAGAGTTGTGAGGGGCGGGACTCTTGAGAGCGACGGAGAGGGTGATCAAGGCCAGAGAGCGAGAGAAGATTGAGGAGGGCGTAATTGTAATAATTGTTACGAAGAATGAGAGACAGCAGCTTCGGTACCTGACCCCTATCGGGTCGCACCACAAGCCTCACGTGGTTCACCACATGGTGTGGTGAGCCACGTGAGGCACATGCGAAGTTGCTCGAGCAAAATTCGAGCGTGCCTCAAAATTGCACAGCATAAGGAGACGTATGTCTTGCAAGGAACGTGACACAGGAGGCAATTCTAGGACTAAACTAGGCCTGCTAATACAAGTAGCATAAAATGTTTGCTACTTTAACACGATAGCACAAGCGAGGGTGGATGCCCCAAGCAGAAAGCTTGAACACCACACCACAAGCCCCAAAGGACCACTAGAAGCCACCGGTAGGACCACTAGGTGAAGCCGCTGTACGGACACCAGCGACCCGAAGCCTGCTGCTATGGACATGGCGGCACATGTCGCCAGCGGGGGCATCCCACCTGGAGAATCCATCCCAAAGCGCACGGCCAAGGCAGGCTTACCGAAGGACCCCACCACGAGCATCCATCCAGGAGCACCCATCCAGAAGCACCCATCCAGAAGCACCCATCCAAGAGCACCCCACCAGAAGTACGCGACCAAAGCACTCCGCCAGGAGCACCCATCCAGGAGCACATCCAGAAGCACCCATCCAGCGGCACCCAACCGGAGCAGCCCGCCAGGAGCGCCACACCGCCAAGAGCGGCATCTCAGAGGCACCCAGCGAGGAAGGGGGGGTCCACAGTCAAAAGTCAAGGGTCTGTACACCAACGCCCAGAGGTACACAATGACAGAGGTACACAAAGGGCACGAAGGAGGGGGGCAAAGGGGGGAGACTGGACAGGAGAATGGACGAAGATAGATGGAGGACACCAGGCCGGCGGCGAGGGGCAGCGAGTGCAGAAGAACTTGTAGGGGACGGACACATGTAGGGAAGAGGCCCGTAGCAAGGGATTGAACACAGATGCAGAATGCAAGTGGTCATCGAGCAAAGGATCACACGATGCACACAAGGGAAATCAAAAAGAGAAGAAGAGCATCAGTCCAACAGGGGAAGGGTACGAAGACCGGCGGCAGGGATATTTGAAGCGAAGGCAGGCTAGTGGAGAGCCTTTGTGAGAAAGTCTACGAGCTGGAACTCGGCAGAGATGAATCAGAGAGAGACATCGCATTTCATGACAACGTCGTGCACGTAGTGGTGCTCAACATTGATGTACTTGGTGCGGTGATGAAGAGCATCGGCGTTCCTGGCAATGGCCAACCCACTCTCACTACCCGTGTAGAAGGGTACAGCCGGGGTAGGGAGACGATGCTCACCAAGAAGGCAATGGAGCCACATTGCCTCAGTGGCGATTCCACCCAAAGTCATATACTTGGCCTCCCTAGTACTGCAAGGAGCGTATTCCTGCTTCCCACTGTACCGAGAAATGACAGCAGTACCCAGGATAGAGGCAAAGCCGCTGCGACTGCGAGCATTCAAATCGCGAGCATTGTCACTGTCGGTGTAGCCCTTCAAGAGCGGCATGCCAGACCGAACCTGGAAGACAAGGCCGACTCGGGCAGATCCGAGGACATAGCGAAGGATGTACGTGGCTGCCTGGAGATGAACCATGCAAGGCTCACAAGCATACTTGACGAGGACATTCACCGCATAGGCGATGTCCAGACGAGTGGTGCCAGCCAGGTATGTGAGCGCACCAATGATGGACTAGAACGTAACGGTGGACTCCAACGCACCCGACTCTATGTCATGGGCCATGTGAAGGGGGAGTTGAGTGTCCAGTGGCATGGGTGAGGAGGCAGCAGGGAAGGGGCGGGAGAGGTCAACGACAGAGGAGAAGCGATCCGCGACGGTCTGGACATAGCGCTCCTGATGGACTAATAGACAGTCAGGTAGATGCTCAATCTGCATCCCCAAGAATATGGCCGCAAGACCAAGGTACTTCATGCAGTACGCCGAGGAGAGGAGACCCTTTACCTCAGAGATCGCTGAGGAGGAAGGAGAGGTGATGAGGAGGTCATCTAGATACACCAGAATGAAGGCGGGCACGAGAGTCATACCACCAAAGAAGAGGGAGAGGTCAGACTGACTAGGACAAGGATGGATGAGATTTCCTTGTTGAAACAACGTGGAGACTGGAGGAGACCATAGAGCACGGGAAGGAGGCGGTAGACCCGGCCGGTACCGTCAGAGTAGCCAGGAAGCTGGATCATGTACAAATCCTCCTCAAGACGACCATGGAGAAAGTGAGCTACGCCACAGATGACGATACGACTCGACGTCAAACAGCCGACAGGGGCGTAGGTGTTAGTAAAGTTGACGCTGAGGACCTGGGAGTAGCCCTTGGTGGTGAGACGAGCCTTGCACCAGTTGAGGGTACCGGAGGCGGTGAAATTCTTGTGCAGGACCCACTTGGCCTTCATTACCGTACGATCGGGAGGAAGGTCAACGAGTTCGAGCACACCATGCCCATCCAAAGCGGCAAGCTCTGTGACACGGGCCGCATGCCAGGCAGCAGAGTTCAGGCAGGCAAGAGCATCGGCAAGGGTGAGGGGGTCAGACTCGTCAAGGGGAGAGGGAGGGGAAGAAGTCGGCGGGGCCGATGTGACTGCAAGGACACACGCAGCAGATGCCGGTGAGCCAAAAAATCGATGGTTAGTGCATGCATAGAGGGCATGGCAAAACTCCAAATGAAAGAAATGGCAACCGCGGACGTGACCCGGATGGAAGGTACAAGGCGGCAGAACTCGAGGCGCAAGGGGTACAACGACAGAGGAGGGCAGAGGTGAGGAGGGAAGGGGGTGAGCAGGGATTGCCAGAGAGGAGGAGAAGGAAGAAGAGAGTGGAGGGGGAAAATATGGAGGGACAGTAGACGAGGAGGCAGGAAGAGGTGCAGGGGAGTTGAGCGGGGCAAAAAGAGGTGACGACGCGATGACGGTCGTAAGCGGGCAAGGCAGGGGAGGAGAGGAAGGAGGAGGTGGGGTCGGAGGGAATAGCAAGAGGAGACACAGGGGGGACCCAGGATGGAGAGGGAGGGGACGAATCAGGGACCGGAGATGTTGGAGAGGACGAGGGAGAAACTGGAGCGGGAGGTGAGACAGGGGACGAGAAGGGGGGAAGAGGGGTGGTGAGGAGAGGGAAAGAGGCGCAGCTAAGAGGGCAAGTGGTACGAGAGCGGATGCGGGAAGAACCAGGAGTGGAGGGAGGAGTGTCCAAGATGGAACGAGGAAGCGGGGACGCAGATGCGAGAGGGGCAGGGAAAGATGCGCGGGGGGAGGGAAGGGAGGAGGGAGAACGGGAGGATGAGCCCAGGCAACATGCGTGTGCATCCACGGATGGGGACGAGAGGAGACACTGAGAAGGGAGTCCGTGCTCGGGACATGTGGACGGGGTGGAATTGCCGGAGGAGGAGATGGAGAAGAGAGGGGAGCGGGCAGCAAAGGGGACCGGGAGGGTGAAGGAGGAAGAGGATGAAGATTCTCCCAAGAGAGGACATCAACAAGAAGGACAACGACAAGGACAGGATCACCAACGAGATCGACGGGGGAGGACGACCATAGAGGGATGTCCTCTGGGACATTCTCAATAGAAAGGAGGACAATATCTGCACAGTGAGTGGGGGAAGAAGCACGGGGACCGAAAGCGCAGCAACAGAATCAGTCGTGAACGCAGAAACAGAGTGTGGATTCAGAACCTGGTATAGACCCTCACCAGGAGGTTGGTGACCGCAGAGTATGACGCGGCCACTGTCGTGATCAGTGACGGCGACGAGACCAAGGGTATAGGTGGTGGAAAAGCCACACACGTCGAGAGTCTGAATAGACAGACTAGAGAAATCAAGAGTTGGGGCATAGAGGACGGATGACAAGGTGAGGGAGCCGGCCGAGGAGGTGAGACAGACAGTGCCAATACTGAGAACCGGGAGGGGGGCACCATCACTAGTGTAAACCGAGGTGAACACAGAGACCGGACTGAAGGATATAAACAGCTTGCAAATGGGACACATGTGATCGGTCACGATGCCGTCGACCACCCAAGACGGGGACACGAGGCGCTCAGTATCGGAGAGTAGACAATATGTAGTCGTGTGAGGGATGAGGGGAGAGGGACAAGGACTGGGCAAGGAAATGTAGGGATAAGCAGGGGCAGTGAGCATGTCAAACAAGGGAGACGTACCGGCGGGCGGAGGGGTGCCAAGCACACCCTCTTCAATGACGCGACCGATGAGGGCGATGATCGCATCCTCCAGGAGAGGAGTGGGGCTGCAGGGATTGCTGGCGGACAAACTGGGACGCCAACCGGAGGACCCTCGGGTACCGCGGCAGGTGGAGGACCACGTGGAGAAAAATACGCATGACCACGGAGGAGGCCATGCTGACGCGCAATGCGCTCACAAAGATCAGGGACTGCGAGAAGCCGACAGGAATCATGACGATGACCCGCAACCTCACAGTTCCAACAAGAGGACGAGCGAGCACCGCCTCCACCACCACCACCAACGCCGCCACGCGGAGCACGAATAGCAAGGACATGAGCCGCTGGATGTGGGAGGAGGCCAGGCCAGACATTGGAGAGGGCGGGCTCAGGTGGAGGGACTGTAGGCTGGGAGACCGCCAGAAAGGAGCGAGACCGTTGAGCAGCACCGATCAGACTACCCCAGGAGTCTGATACGCGACCTGAAGGGTCAGGATGAGGGGAAAGGAAGTGAGGGTACCGGAGAAGGCGAACCCAAGACCAACAACGATGGATGTGACAAAAGCCTGATCCATCAAGGAGGCTCCTATAGTGAGAAGCTCGCTCTGCAAAAGCTCCACGTGTCCCAGGTAGGTACCCAAGGACTCATCAGGACGACAACGGAGATCCCAAAGATTGACAAGGAGAGAGGTAGTGGAAAGAAATGATTAAGAAGAGTAAAGAGCAAGGAGGGCAGTCCACACCTCACGAGGGCGAGTGGGAAGGGTGGCCATTGGCACAAACCGATTGAGTTGGCGAAGAGCGACAGAAGGGACAGTAGAGTAAAGGAGGTGGAAGGCAAGAGTGCTACGGATGGATGAGTGAGGGGAAGGGAGGGAGAAGGATGGTGGTATTCCCAAAGGTTGTGCATGTGGGCCTAAGACACAAAACAAGGGAACCAATCGCTGATTGTGGTGCCAGGGATGTGTCCAGAGTCAAGGGGAGGGATGTAGCGAGAGGGGGTAGAGATCAAGTCGGGCTAGCTGAGCGACTGCGAGCATCATGACATCGAGGCGAGCCTCCGTACGGGCAAGGGCGGCAACCGGCTTAGCAGGGGGAGGGGCACCAACAGGTAAGACGCCACTAACCAGAAGGGCACCACCATCCAGAACGGCACGACCGGTAGTGAGAGTGCCACCGAGCAGGATGACACCACCAACAGGAAAAGCGTCACCTGCAGGGAGACTCCACCTACTGCAGTGCCACCGCCTGTGGGTGTAGCACCAAGGGCGACGCCACCGCCGGCGCCGATGGCACTACCGAGGAAGACGGTACCACCAGGGACGACGGCACCGCAGGAGGTGTCAACACCGTCGGGGGCGACGGCACCACCGGGGACAATGGTGCCGCCGGGGACGATGGCGCCAACGGAGGCGACTATAGTGCCAGGGACAATGACACCACTGGGAGCGACAACACCGCCATGGATGAAAGCACCGCCAGTGGCAACGACACCGCCGAGGGTGAAGACACCACTGGGGACGACAACACCGTGGGGGGCAACGGCACCACCGGGAGCGACGGCACCGCTGGGGACAACGGCACCACCCAAGGGGTCGCTGGAAGCGCTAGGGCCACCAACAACAGGGTCGACAGCGCCAATGGGGTGGACTGGGAGAAGGGCAGGGGGTGCGTCGGTGGGGCGAGCTACGAGGGTGTCATGGATGGCTGCTGAAAAGAGGAACCGAGGTGGTCGGACGAGGAGTGGGCGGCGGAGGGGCGGCGAAGGGGGGGGCACGAAGCACTTCAAGAGCCGCGGTGACGGCGACCGTAGCGGTAGCACAAGGGGAGATGACAGAGGAGTCATCAACAAGACCGGAGTCTACGGAGGGAGGAGGACTCAGAGTGCAGGAGAAGATGTCTTGAGGGGACGCCTAATCGCGGGCCGCAAGGGCCACAGCCGCGGCAGCTAAGGCGACAGAGAGGCCGAGATCTGCCACAATGCTGCTAGGCATAGAACGAGGGGCAAGGGATGCCAGGAAAGAACGACTACAAGAGGAGCAAATGTGCAGTGGAGGGGAGGAGTGGACCATAGTGCCAGGTGTGTATTTAGGGGAGTGCATTAGAAGAGGGAGAGGAAGGAGGGGATGAGCAGGAGGGGGTACCAGTGAATAGAACAAACGACGGACGAAGGGATGGACCCAGTACACAAACAACCTACAAAAGGGAACGGGCGACGAATGAAGGAGCATCACACGAGGGTGAACGGGAGCAGCACCACAGAGAAAGGAGAAGGAAACATGAGGAAGGGATAAGATAAGGAGTGAGAGCAAAGAGAGGAGGGACAAAAGGGGAGGGGGAAATTCAAGGAGGAGGAGGGTAGAGAGAGCAAAGGAGGACAAGAAATTGGAGAAGAAGGAGCACGAGGATGCAGGTGGGAGAGGCGAGGGAAATGGAATGTAGAAGGGAAGGGAGAGAGAACGGGAAGGAGGGAGTGGGAGAGAGAGATGGAGCGAGAGGGAGAGAGAGAGAGAGAGAGAGAGAGAGAGAGAGAGAAGGAGAGAGAGAGAGAGAGAG
>SZWC01001769.1:232552-247390 GCA_023375785.1 Penium margaritaceum | reverse complement strand
TCTGTCCGTTAGCCAACGCCATGAAATCATGACTCACAAAAATCATTCATGGAACATGTGGAATTGTGAGGTAACATGACTTTCAATGTCTTCATTTCTCATAATACTTCATTTAGGTGTGGCTCATTAGAAAAAGTGCGTGGGTGCAACAAAATGTAGGACAGTTGCACAAAATTTGAAAGGAACCAGCAGGTATTTACATGAATTTTAAGTTTCACAAACGCTCTAGAGCGTATAACCTCCACGTGCACCTTTAGATGGAGAATTTCCAGATAAGTTATTCTACATGGGGTATAGAGCCACAACAACGGTGATCTCAGAGAGGGAATTTCAAGGGTCTGTGGGAGTAGAACCCAATAAGATTACCCTTGTTGGAGGTTTGTAAACACTTTCCATGACCAGAAAAGAGGTAGGGCATTTGGAAACCGTTACATGGTTGTGAATGGAAGTGGTTGAGCTAATGAGGGTGAAGCGTGACTAGAGAAGAGGTTGGGATTGTGGAAACCATTACAGGTTACAGGATAGATTATTCAATAAGAGGATTATTCTATGATTGTCATATTGATGGTTTTCTGGCTCCTACTTAGTGCGGCAATGAAATTTTATTCCCCCTTTTTCCTTCCTTGTAGATTTCAGATATTTCCATAATACTCTATCTTCTTTTATACTTGACATAGGCAAGACAAGAAAGTGGGTGGATAGGGACTGTTGACCAAGTCTCAATATGGAAATTTTGAGTACAACCAAAAGATGAATTTGGTAATTTTGAAAAATTGGATTTTTCTTATGCAATATGCTTGAGCAAGTGACAAGCTTTTTTTTTTCATATGGTCTTTTTTTCTGATGAGAAATGTTGAATTTGGTGGTGTTTTGTTCAAAGTAAGGTCGACCAATGAATTCAAAGTGCGTTAATCTCCACATAGTGATCCATGATATGGTTAGCAAAAAAACTCTTATACTTGTGCGAGAATATCACTATAACTTCAAATACCTCGTTGGAGGTTTTGTCGCAAGATGATTCGTCTCAAAAAGAATGTTGCATGGATCGGCCTTTTCTAGTCTGTCATAATTTTGAACAACTGAACATTCAATTCTATTTACATGTTTTTTTTTTCATTTACATACTTCGAAAGTCACATATTTTGTTTAAGTACCCCAATGTTTAAAACTATGTTTATGTATGATTCCATTGTCAATTTTTTTGCGAAACTTGTTCTATCATTTAATTCTACAACCAAGATTACTTGTCATTCAAAACTTCATGTGGAAAGAATTGTACAGAAGAGGAAATCCCCAATATGCCATGTTACGGGTACTGGGTAGTTTCTTGCCTCATTAGATTAAAGATTAGATTGCAAGCCAAACCTGGCACTTTAGATTTCATGAATTTGGTGTCTAAAGTGCCATTTATTTTGATCCCGTTGCAGATTTCATAGAACGGATCATATTGCGGATAGCTTGCGTAAGTTCATGAAGTGTTGCAGACTTTGCCGACTATCAAACTATATCGTAGTCGTAGTCATGTAATGAAAAGGTATTGGCCCAGTTCTCGAATCAAAGGACCTAGTTGACCTGTAGCTATGGTGGGCATCTTACACGTTCCTTGCAAGGCTTACAGATCCTCATTGGTGGATTGTCACCGTGCTGTGACCACTCCATGGATAACACAATAGCATGTAGGTATAGGAAGGCGTCCTAGGTATAGCAAGAGTTCTAAGGGCCCTTGACAGCATGTTCTTGACCATAGAGATATGCTGGTAAATCAAGAAAATGAAACGGGTCGTGCGTTGCACGTCCTGGCTGCAAAATCCATTATTTTGTCCTGGACTCGCAACACAATCCGATTGAACAGAGGACAGATAGCTGTATTGCCCATTTTGACGATTCCTGCTGCGTGGCATTGCTTTGTACCCTTTGCAGGCTCACCGGTTGGAGAATTGTATTGTCCTTTGAGGAAAGTGCAAGAATCTCTCACCGTTGTCTTATCGGAGCTATCATGCTGGAGATGCATAAACAAGATTAGGCATGAGGCTTGCTAAAGCTTGAATTCGCGGCGTTGGTTGTCCTCGCCCCAAAGGCTGTGTTCGTAGTTGTATTACGTAACGGAAGAAATTCTCCAAGGCGGTGATATGAAAGGCAACGATCGAGACATCAATCATGGAAAGTGCCTATTTTGAGAAGCTACCTTTTAGAATGTTAAGGTTCGGAATGACCATAGGATCGATCCGGTGGAAAATCACGTTTACCTGTATCTCCGACCTGACGGAAAAGTCCCACCTTAAGAAGGATTTCATGAGGAGCTATTTCTTGCAACCAAAAGAGTACGAAATGTTTTTGAAGCATCTGGAATCCGACTGATGACCATCGAAAGCGCCGAATCGAACATAACTTTCAGGTTTAAAACCACTTTCTAGCGCAACCAGTAAATCCTAAGCAAGAAGTTGCCAAATTTTAAATACGGCCAGAGTCGCCCAGACCATGAAAGGACCTCCCAGCCATTGAATTCGGCTTATGACTTAATCAGCGAAATAATTGTTTTGCCTCCGATGTGTTAGGAAGCTCATAGCCTCGAAATTTAGTGACCTTTCAACGAAATGCGGCAGAGCCCTAAGTTTTATTTTTCCAATAGCAAAGACTTTAATGTTGTGACCTTATTGTGCAAAACAAGAGGGGTGAGAGCTCACTTTTGGAGACATTAGTGGTGCAAGCGTGTACTCGTGAAGTTGCCAAAGACCCTTTGAGAGGGAGGGATTTTTGTCTGCGGCCTGTGGCCTGCAGCCTTTTTCCAACTCCTCCCCCGCGATTCGGCGTGACAAATCATATTATTCCACTTCCACCACATGTCAAAGCCTCATCGCGTTTTCTACGCCTCCAGGCCATCGACAACGATGCCTTTACGCAGTTTAAGGATGAAACCACGGTATTCAAGCCCATGACAGGTCGGGAAAACTTGAAAGAACAACTTCAAAACTATGAACGTATGACGTAACCTTCAAGTTTAACTCACAAAAGATTCATTCAAATCATTTATAATGTATTATGGTTTTGTTTTGAGACTTTTTACCAATCCAATAAAACTTGTCTTACAATACAAGTTTGTTCCATTGGTCATTTTGTGAATGGAAACAATCTTATCAAGGTTGTGGGTCCCATGAAAATCACAATGATATGTTTTTTTGTACATGTATTCTTAAAGTGGAGAGGTATATCGTGATCTCAATAATCATGAGAAATCCTGAAACTATGTAATTAGATCAAATTTTCATCTTTTTTCATAATGATTCATGTTCAAATAAATATCCATACAACCAAATTTACATGTATTTTTATGTTTTAATCTATTTCCACCTATTCTTACATTGTAATAAACTTTTACATCTATGAAATTTCCAACAAATATATTGAAACAACTATATCACATTTCGTACATTTGTGACCATGTACCTTTGTTTATGTATATATGTATATGTATATACATCCATATTTATGTCCAAGCGTCACTTCCCCCTTTTGAAAGAAATGAATAAAACAAGAAGAGTGTATTCTTTTTTGTTTATTCAGGATGTATGAAAAATGACACATGTGTAGTATCATGATAGATTTTCCATGAATTCACATCACTTACGATAGTGTATGTTTGGCTACTTCCACAACATACACCCTCTTGTACTTTCACCTTCTAGACTCCTGAGGGGGGCAATGCACTAGAAGTTAAGGGACCATAATTTCCACAACCCCCCTTCAAAAACAAGAGTGTATGAGACCAGTGTGTGGGATGGTTTATGTTGGTTCATGTTAAAAATAGACACTAGTGTAGTGGAGTGAAATTCTTTGCAGAACTTTGTGGACATACACTAGTGGAACTTTCATCACTACCAGCATATCCATCCCTTAATACACTGTCCATTTACATTGTGAGGAGGGTAGGGTGCCCGAGCTTGTCGGTATTAGTGTTTTTCCTATGTGCAGAACTTTCCAATATGTGCATGAAAGTGGCTCCAACATGTCGTAAAAATAGCTATGTTACTGAAGCCTTAGCATCTTGTAATTGCAAAGTAACATAAACATGTTTAATTAGTCAATGTTCCTTCTGATGGTATGAATTGGGAAATTAAGGTATTTGGTGTCCTTGCCTCTGCTAGGAGTTTTCCCTTCACTAAATGCGAATAAATTCAACTGCTTTGAGTTTTTTCAATGACTGTTTGTGAGTGCCAACCCAATTGTGATGGCGCTTGGGAAGAAACTACATGTACATGTAATCCAATGCTTGTATCTTATATCACTTCTTGATGTAAACATTCTGTCCTATTCAACATGGCATCAAGCCAACGTGGACCATTTGGTGTCCCTTCTGCTTTGCATCGTCCTCTCTAATTGTTTCCCCGAGTGTTTGCGCCAATTGAGCTCTAGGTTTCTTGATTCTGAGTTTCCATCTGAATCGTGCCTTTGTCTCTAGTCGATCGCTCCAAACCCCGCTCCGGGTTTGCAGGTGTTGCCTTTGCTTTCCTCGTGGCCCTCGTCTCTTCCGCTAGTGCTGTGCCCCTCGCCCTTACCCTTGCCATTGCTGTGGTCCTCTTAATCGCCGTGATACACGGTGCCATTGCTCTCCACCCCATACTCCAGGGTGCCGTTGTCCTCGCCCTTGCCTTGCCCTCGGCGCCCTCCATGCTGCCATCATTCTTTATGTCTCCTGCGGTGCACTACGCCCAATCATTTTTGGTTCTCCGCACCCTCCTCCCATCTATGGGCCTCTCAAGTCGCGCAATGTGTGATCCCGCCGTTGCCGAGCATTGTGCGGACCCCTCCTTGTCGCCCGTGGCACACACCCCCTCCACCGTGGTGCATGTTGCCCCTTCTCCCCCCTTACCTGCTCGTGAGACTTGGTTCCCCCATTCTTGGGGCCCGTGGCGTGCATCTCCCTCCCTCCATGGGCGTGCCGTGGCTACTCTTCCCGGCGCGAATGGTGCGCCCCCCCACCTTCCTCCTTTGCCCATAATGGAGCGCATGGTGCGCCAACGATCGTGTGTCCATTTGCTTGACTGTGCTTTCGGCCATCCGTCCGTTTGTTCTTCTCTCCGTCTTTCCATATGTCTATCTTTCCACCCAATCGTCCCTCCCTCCGTCCCTCCTTCCATCCCTACCTCTTTCCTTACCTTCTCTCCCCTACGTTCCTCTTTCTGCCCCTCCCTCCACCTCTCCGTCCATCCCACCCTTCGATCCTGCTTCTTTCCTTCCCTCCATCCCTTTGTTTGTTCTTCCCTTCATCCCTCCCTCCATACCATCCTTTGTCCCTCCCTGCATTCCTTCTTCCATCCCTCCCAACGTCCCCCCCTCCGTTCATCTCTCTATTTCTCCTTCCGTCCCTCTGTCCCTCCTCCCCTCCATCCTTCCCTTTATCCCTCCCTTGTCCATCCCTTCGTCCCTCCCTCCTTCCCTCCCTTTGTCCTTCCCTTCATCGCTTCCTTTGTCCCTCCCCCTATCCCTCCCTCCGTCCCTCCCTTTGTCCGAACCTCTGTCTCTCCCTACATCCCTTTCTTCATACCTTCCTATGTCCCTACCTCCATCTCTCTCTCCGACCCTTCCTCCATACCTTCCTCATTCACTCCCTTGCTCTGTCCGTCCATCCCTCCCTGCCAACCTACCTCCCTTCCTCCTTCCCTCCCTCCTTTCCTCCCTCCCTCCCTCCCTTTCTCCCTTCCTCATTCCCTCCCTCCCTCCGTTGCTCCCTCCCTCTTCACTCCCTCTTTTCCTCACCTCTCCCTTACTTCCTCCCTCCCTCCCTCCCTTTCTCCCTTGACCCCGTCCTTCACCTCATCCGTTCCCAATATTGCACCTTCTACTCCCTTTCCTCCCTCACTCTTGTCCTCCCATTTCACTCCTTTCTTTGATTCCCCCCTCCTTCCATCTCTTCTTCCCTCCTATGTCCCCTTCCCTCCCTCTTGATCCCCTCCATTCTCCTTCCTTCCTCCCCATTATCCCCCCCTTGTTTCGTCCCTCCCCCTGCTTTTGACCCCCCCCATTCACCTTCCTCTCCGTCCTCCTAGTACCTCCCCCTCGTGTCCGCCTAATTGGTCGTCCATCCAAACCCCACCTTCCCTCCCTCTTTTTGCTTGCTCTTCTAGCCTCCCACTAGCACGTCTGCCTCCCTCCCTCCCATCCACCCTCTTCTCCCTCTGTTGCTCCCTCCCACCTTCCATCTTTCCCTTTGCCCCTTTGCCCATATGTCCATTTGTCCCTCCTTTCTTCCCTTATCTTGCCCATCCCACTCTTTCTCCCTGTGTGTAACATGTCCCTTTGTCCCATTTTCACGTCCATTTGTCACATCCATTGGCCATATCTGTATGTCCATGAAATCCATCTGTAATGTCCTTCCAACTCTCAGGCTTATCCGTCATGTCAATCCGTCATGTCCGTCCATCCGTCACGTTCATGCGTCATGTCCTTGTATCCGTCCTCTCGATCCCCCTCTCATCACTAACCTATCTTCCTCTCTCCTCCACCTGCCCTCCCTTCTGCATCCACTCTTCTTCCCACCGTCCCCCATCCTTTGCTCTCCGTCTCTTTGTCTTAATCTCTCTCTCTATCTCTCTATATCTCTCCCTCTATATATATATATATGTCTTTTTCTTTCTCTCCCCCCCACCCCTTCCTTCCTTATCTTCTCTCCCCTCCTCCTGTCCTTCCCTTGCAATCTATCCCTCCCTCCCTTGTCCACTCCCTTCCTCCCTTCTTTTCCCTTCCTCCCTATCTTCTCTCCTTCCCTCCCTTAACAACCCTCTCCCTCTCTCCACCTCAAGCCCCCCTCCCACAACCCACTCTTCCCCCCCAACCNCCTCTCCCTTGCTCCCTTTCTCTTGTCCTTCCCCTCCTCTCTCCCTTGTTTCTCCCCTCCCCTCTACCCCTCGTCCGTCTTCTTGTTCACAAATCTGTTCATCCTCCAGTCCTTCCCCCGTTCAATTTCCCTCCCCCTCTCTCTATCTTATTCTCATGCCCTCTTCCTCTCCCTTGATCCCTCCTCCCCCCTCCCCTCCCTCTCCCTTGCTCCCTTCCTCTCGTCCCTATTCTCCTCTGTTCCTTGTTCCTCTCCTTCCCTCGCCCTACCATCCATCCATCCATCCTTTGATCCTCCCATCCCTCCCTCCCTTTCTCCTCCCTCTTCCCTTCTCCTTTGGTCCTACCCTCCGCTTCTTGTTTCCCCCAGTTTTGTCCCTCCTTTCCCTCTTCCTCCCTCTCTTTTTCCCTGAATCCTTTCTTCCTTCTCTTTCTCGGTTCAGACCAACCCTCCCTGCTCACTTTCAACTAATCCACACTCCTTTCTCCCTCCCTTGGTCCTTCCCCCCCTCCCACACCCCCTACCCCTCTCCCTCCCCTCTCTCTTTCTTTATCCTTCCTCCCTCCCCTCTCACATTCATATTGTACTTGTCCCCGCCAATACCTTCCTTGTCCCACCTCTTGAGTTCTTGTTGTTTTCATTGCAATCCTTATGGCTTTCTCTCTTCATGATCGTAGTTGATGTAACACTCATGGTCCCTTCTGCTATTCACATTGCCGTTTTCATCACAGTAGCTGTCTTAGTCATCGCCACCATCTTGATTGTTAATGTGGCCGTTATCGTTGTCGCCATCCTTGCTTCCATTGCAGCTGCATTTTTGGTTGTGGCTGTAGTGGCAGTTGGGTTTCCTGACGTTGTTCCTAATACCTTTACAATCGCTGCTGATACTTTCACAGTCAAGGTCACTCTATCGCTGTCTGCTTGTGAGACTGTCTATCCATCCGTAGATCTGTCTACCCATCCCTTTGTTTGTCTGAACATCCTGATTTTTAGCGTACTGTTTGTCATTCAATCTTCCCATCAGTCGATTTGTCTACGTGTCGATTATCTGTACGTCTGTTGGTCCATCCCTCCATTCATCCGTTCATCTGTCTTTCCACCCATCAGTCTGCCCTTCCGTTGGTCAATCTATCCATCCGTCCCTTCCGCACCCCCTCTCTCTCTCTTTCTATATCCCTGATTCTCTTACTCTCCCTTCCCTCCCTCTCTCTCTCTCTTTCTATCTCTCTCTCTCTATCTCTATCTATCTCTCTCTCTCTTTCTCTCTTTCAGGGCACGTCGTCATTCCAAACATGCTCCACCTTCTCCCATATCCACTCCTTTGTCCCCTCCCATCCATTTTTCTTGCCAACCTCATTCTTCACAGGCCCTCCCTCTCACCCCTTCTTGTCCTCTACCTTCTCCTTCGCGTCCCTCCTTCACTTACTATGCGCCTAGTGTAGACCTGTGAGAGATATGTTCTAGAATACTAGAAAATCACAGCACCGCAGGTGTAGCATTACTCAACGAAGTGTATTCAACTGTCTAACATTCCGTGGATGCTCTTGAGACCATCGGCGCATGCCTCGCTCATGCCCTTGTTCTTTGAATGTGTTCATTTCCTCTTGTCTCTCCTTCAAAAAAGCATTTTCCCCCTTTTACTTTCTTCCTATTTCTGCTCCTCATCCTCCTCTTACTCCTTCTTCCCCACTACCCCTTCCTCCTCAACCTCCTCCTCCAGTTGGTACGGATCTACCTCCTCCTCCACCATGTTTTCCACCTCCTCCTTGTCTTTCCTCTCCTTGTGTTCCGCCGCCTCCTCCTCCTCCTACTCCTCCTCCTCCACCTCCTCCTCGTCACCATGTTCCTCCTNCCTTCTTCCTATTTTTGCTCCTCATCCTCCTCTTACTCCTTCTTCCCCACTACCCCTTCCTCCTCAACCTCCTCCTCCACTTGCTACGGATCTACCTCCTCCTCCACCATGTTTTCCACCTCCTCCTTGTCTTTCCTCTCCTTGTGTTCCGCCGCCTCCTCCTCCTCCTACTCCTCCTCCTCCACCTCCTCCTCGTCACCATGTTCCTCCTTCTCATCCTCCTCCTCCTCCTTCACCTCCTCCTCTTCTTACTCCGTCTTCTCCTCCTCCTCCTCAACCTACTCCTCCTCCTCCTCCACCAGCACCACCATCAGCAAAACTACTTCCCTCTTTTGGTCCTTCCCCTTACCCACATTGTGCTCCCCCTCTGCTACCTTTTTCCCTTAATATTCCCCCCACTCTTCCACCTCCTTTTCCTCCTCCTCCTCCTCCTCTTCCCCCTCTTCCTCTTCCTCCTCATCCTTGTCCTCGTTCTCCTCCTTTCACTTCTTCTTCTCCACCTCCCCTTACTCATACTCCTCTTTCTCCTCTTCATCCTTGACCTCCTCCTCCTACTCCTCCTCCTCCTCCTCTTCCATTTGCTTTGTCTGCCTTGTCCCCTTTGCCACATGTCATGTGCCTACGCACATGGAATGTGACCTGGTTTACCTCTATTTGTGTTCATCCCTGCTCCTTACTAGTAGAGCTTCTTTTTGCCTTGTGGTGAGCTGATATCGTTTCCCCTGGTCTGATCAAGTCTTCACTGCTTGAAGTTGGGACATCCGTACCGTCCTAAGTGTTGGCGGCGTGGCATTAGCGTCTTTAAGTGCACTGCTGATACCGATGCGGAGCGCTCTCCACTTTGAAGAACCTGAGCACGGTGCAACCCTTTGGCAGCCCCTTCTTCCTTGGCTAGGATTTGGCCCATGTGATTCATCCTTTTTGCTTATGCTATGATGTTGATGTACTCAACGTACGTCCTTAATATTGACCTACTGGATTATACTCATATGTCATGCTTTACTAACGTTGTCATGTAAAAGTAGTCAATGTTCCTGATAGTGCTAGAGTTTTGGGAACCAGGGCATTTAGTGTCCTTGCCCCAGTTAGGAGTTTTCCCTAAACTCAGTGCCCATGAAGTCAATGGCTATGAGCCTTTGTATTAACCCTTCATGAGCGCCAAGCCAAGTGCGATGGCGCTTGGGCATAAAATATATGTACATGTAGTACAATGCTTGTATCTTGTATCAATTCTTGAGCTACTTTCTTACATAGTTTCCTATACATACAACCCATGCTACATAAAATTCCTACATATAACCATACCGTTGTGTAGAGAGAAGCTGACCAAATAAGTATAAAATGTCAACAAAGCCATCGTATGCATGTTTCTCATAGAATTAATACAGTTTTAAAATATTTATCTCTTCTCTAACAATACCTACCAATTATGTCAAAAAATATCTAAAACAGATTTTTTTAATAATTGATCTACATCATGGCATTTATCTTCAACTGAGTAATTTCAAAAAAATTAATCTTTTGTATGTGTATTTTGTCGTTCATCAAGAACGTTGTGATGGTGTTGAAACAAGATTCAAAAGCATGCATATAGTGCCTTGATAAGGCCAAATATATTATTGCATAAATGTGATCTTCATTTAGCAGATGGTTTTAGACGTCATTGGAATCAAACTATTTCAAAATGAAGAGATTCTATTCTAGGTGGATAACTGTGTCTGTATTCGTGAAAAGGTATCCAAGCCCACCTATGAGGACAAACAAGTATTAAAGAATCATATATTCAATGCTTAAACTAGCCATTTGAAAGGTGTCATTTTTATTCCATTCATATGATTTTCCACCAAATGGTGGAAACTCATTTGATGTTGCACATCAGATGTTCTAAGAGCATGGTGAAAGGTGCCAAAATTTCAATCAAGAATAATTGTTAACATGAGGTGAACATTAGATTCAAGACATGTTCCATGAAAATTAATGGCCCTTTGCATTTCATCAAGCATGATGCCTAATAATGGGGTGACACACACTTTCTACATTAGGGGTCATAAGTATAATAGTGCATGTAGTAAAATTGTTTTGAATAAGGAGAGGGAATGGCTTGTTACCATGACGCACATTTTTTAGCAACATGTAAGACCATTTCTACATTGGTGATGCAAACTTTGAAGATGCCAATATTGTGAGTAAACGGAGATTTAGATTGCTAAAGAGTATATAATATCTGCAAACAAACTGATCTTGGATCCCAGCAAGATGTATTTTAGGGAATGGGCAAGATCTTTCTGTTAACCAATGTGAGACAATCATGTTTCGCAAAAATAGTTAATGGAACATTTGGACTTGTGACGTAACATAACTTTAAATGTCTTCATCGCTCAAAACACCTTATTTAGGCATTTTCACCTAGAATATAGTGCGTGGGTGCACAAAACATAGAATAATTGCACAGAATTTGAATGGAACCAATACATCCATAGATGAATTTTGTATTTCATAAATGCCGTAGAGCTGATAACCTCCACTTGCACCATGAATTGTTCTAAATGGGGTGTACATGCACAATAATGAGGATCTCAGAGAGGGAATTTCCGGGTTTTGTGGGAGAAGAATCCAATAAGCATACCCTTATTGGAGGTTACTTAACACTTTGGAGGAGGTGAAAAGAGTTAGGGCGTGTGGAAACCATTACATGGTTTGCAAATGGAAGTGGTTGAGCAAATGAGGGTCCAGAGTGTTGAGAGAAGAGGTATGGCTTGTGGAAACCATTACAGGTCACTGGAGAAATTATCCAATAAGTGATTTTTTTACGATCGCCAAATTGATGGTTGTGCAACTCCTCCTTAGTGTGGCTACTTCATCACAATTCCCTTTTATACTTCCTTGTAGATTTTACCAATTTTCCAAACACTCTACCATGTCACATACTTGGCATTAGAATGACAAGAAAGTGGGTGGGTTGAGAGTGTTGACCAAGTCTCGAGAAGGAAGTTTTTAGAACAACTAAAATCTGAAGTTGTTAAGTTTGGGCAATTGTAGTTGTGTTGTTCGGGTGGTTGACAAGCTCGGGCGGTTGACAAGCTCTTTTTCTTTAAATTTTTGTTTTTTCAGATGAGAAATCTCACATTTGGTGGTGTTTGGATGAAATTAAGGTCAACCCATGAATTCAAATTGCATTGAGCTTTACATAGCGATCAAGAACATGGTTACCATGAAACCCCTTATACTTGTGCAGGAGAAATAGTAAAAGAAACTTGATGTAACTTCAAGTAGCTTGTTGGAGGTTTTGGCGCAAGACAATGCATGTCAAAAGGAATGTTGCATGGACTGGCTTCTTTTGGTCTATCATATTTTCGAACATCTTAAGTTTCAGTTTTATTGACATGTTTTTTGGTTTCATTTATATATCTTGAAATTCACATAGCATATTTTATGACATCAATGTTAAAAACTATTTTTTAATGTATTTCCATTATCAAAATGTTGTGACACTTGTTCTATTATTTTATTGTACAATCAAGATTCTTGGTCATTCCGAATTCATGTGGAAAGAATCGTATAAAAGAGGAAATTTCCCATATGCCATGTTAATGTTATCCTTAATGTGTAGAGCCTTGCCTCATTAGATTTACAATTCGATTGCTAGAAGACACACTTCATGAATTTGGAGTATTAAGTCCCAGGTTTTCCATTTTTTATTTCTTGGATTGTTTTGTGATTGTGATGTGCAAAAAGGGGCATATTAGACGTCATTATATATCCCCCAAACTTCACTCTCTTTTTAACATTATATTGGTGCATTTGGTTTTCCTTAAATTCAATGTTTCCTTTACTTATTTGAATTATCGCAAGTACATTAGTTGCTATTAGCAATCTTTTCTTGGGAGTTTGATGTTTTTCAAAGCTTGAAATTGGAAAGTGCCTGAATCACAAGAACTTTCGATATTTTGTGTGTTATTAGAAGGGCATGTGTGCATTACTTTGTGAGGCAAGTTTTAACAAGAACCATTACAAAATGGAGAAAAGTCTACACATACAAACAGAGAAACTGTCAACTTAACCGATTGGGTTCAACAGATGCATTGACGCATAGTTGGAAGGGCATATATTGTCAAGCAAATGCTCGCATTGGTAAGGCGTTCCCCATCCTAGGGCACACGTTAGCTGGTTGTTGGGGGGGGATTGGGGCTACCGAAATTTACCGGACATGCTAGCCACTAAGGGAAGCTAGTTATTCGTGTTTGCTACTCTTGAACTTTAAAGATCCTATTGCTAGCCAAGGCAAGCTTGTTAACAAGAAACCATATGTAAGTCAAGGGGAACATGGAGCTTTGCTCTCAACCGGACAGAGATTTGTTTCCATTTTCCTGTAAGCTCTAGCGGTTTCTAGAGGTTGTTGTACTGATGTGGTTGTAGCAAGCGGTTGAGTCTGGAATGATGTGCCCACAAACCTACCGGGATGTGCGCGCACGACGTGGGTCAGACCATGGGTGAGCCACCCGGCACTTGATTGTTCATTGACTCCCGGCACTATCTTCCATGCACTTAATGATTGGGTTATGTGGAAATCTTTGTGGTGATTTTGTGGCTTCTCGTGATCTTAGTTTTGAAACCGTAGCTTCTTGTTACATTACTTTTGATTCTGTTGCAGATCTCCAAAAACTGATCATATTGCGGATAGCTTGTGTAAGTTAGAGAAGTGTTGCAGAAGATATTTTTGCCCACTACCGAAGTATAGAAGTCGTAGTCGTAGCCAGGTATTGAGAGGTCTCGAATCGAGAGACCTAGTTGACCTGTAGTTATTTTGGTCATCTCGAATGTTTCTTGCGAGGCATACACATCCTCATTAGTGGATTGTCCGAGTGCTGTGACCACTGCTTTTACAGCGGGAGTTCTAGGCGCCCTTGACAGCATGTTCTTGACCATAGAGATATGCCGGTAGATCAAGAAAATGAAACGGGCGAGCGTTCCGCGTCCTGGCTACAGAATCCATTGTTTTGTCTTGAACTCGCAACAAAATCCGATTTGACAAAGGTCAGGCAGCTCTATAGCCCATTTTTGGTTAGGACATTTCCTGCTGCCTCGCAGGACTTCGTACCCTGGGCAGTTTCACCAGCTGGAGAATCGTATTGTCCTTAGAGGATGACTGCAAGGAGCTTCTCACCGTTGTCTTATAGGACCTATCATATCGGGGGAAGCATGAACAGTGTTTTACTTGAGGCTTGCGGGAGCTTGAATTCGCGGACTTCGTTGTCCACACCCTAAAGGTTGTGTTCTTGGGGTGTGATACACTATCGGGAAAACTGCTCCAAGGCGGTGATATGACCAGTCTCCAACATAGTCGGCGACGATCTAGACATCGGGGCATGGCGAGTGCCTATTTTGAGCAGCCACCTATCAGAATGTCAGGGTCGGCGATGACCATGGGATCGATCCGCCGGTAAATCGCGTGAGCGTCAATCTCCGACCTGACGCAAAAGTCCCACCTCGTATGTCGCCCAAACACCAAGATTTCGTGGGGAACTGTTTTCCTGCAACCAAAAGAGTATGAGATATGTTTGAAGCATGTGCAATCGGACAGATGACCATCGAAACCACCGAATCAAACAGAACTTTCAGGCTGAAAATTTCTTTTCAGGCGCAACCAATAAATCATGAACAAAAAAATGAGAAATTGAGAAAACGACCAGATTCGCCTGGACCATTAAAAGGACCTTCCAGCCGTGCACTTTGGCTTCTTACTTCAAACAGCGCAATAAAGTTTTTTCCTCCGATGGGTCAGGAAGCGGATATCCTCGAAATTCAGTGACCTTTCACCAGCATGAGGACAGAGCCCTAAAAAGTATTATTTTTCCAACTTTAAGGACAAAATTGGTGTAAATTTACTTCAGCAAAACGATAAGATTGAGAGCTAACTTTTGAAGACATCAATGGTGCGAGCGTTTACTCGCTCCGTCGCCGAAGATAAGAACTCAGCCATAAAGAATTTCAGAGGGCAGGCTTTTATCTACGGCCCGCGCCTTGGATCCTTTTTTTCGAGTTAGTGCCCACGATTCGGCCTGAAGAATCATATTTATCCACGTTCATCACCTGTCAAAGCATCATCGCGGTTTTTGCTCTTTGAGGCTATCGTCAACAATGCCTTTACGATGCT
>SZWC01001769.1:217552-225052 GCA_023375785.1 Penium margaritaceum | reverse complement strand
ACCACATACACCCAAATGTACATTCACCCTCTACACTCTCTAGAGTGGCCGGGACCAAGGGGTATCAAGGAACCATTGTTTCCACAAACCCCCTTAAAAAAAAAGAAAGTGTGTAAGACTCGTGTGTGAGATGGTTAATTTGGGGTCATGTTCAAAACAAACACGAGTGTAGTTGTGTGAAACGCTTTCCAGGAAGTCCCGGACATACAATAGTGGTAATTTCAGATTTTCCTGCATATACATCTCCTCATACCCTCTCCTTCTACACTATGAGGAGGGTTGGGGTCCGAAGCTTGTTGATTTTAGTGTTTTGTGTATGTGGAAAGGTGTCCAATTTGTGCGTGGGAGCGGCTTGAACATGCACCAAAGAGAATTTAATCTAAATGTGGAGGATATATCAAAACATGTCCTAAAGAAGCTAAAACGCTGAAGCCTTAGCATCTTATAATGGTCTAAACATAAAACATTACACAAAATCCTTCGAACATTTTAGAGAGCTACTTTATTAAAAAGGTTCCTATACACCCATCCAGCGTTGTATAAAATACCTACAATTAACCATGCTGTTTTGTAGAGAGAAACTGACAAAATTGTCACACACTTTCAACAAAGCCACCATCTACATGTTTCCTACAACATTAATGCCAATTCCAAGTTTATTTGTCTACTATACTGACACCTACTAATTATTTCAAAAATTGATCTAAAACATCAAATGTTTTTCAGGATTCTAGTGCATCATAGCATTTATCTTGAAGTAGATTATGTCAATAAAATTGGAGATAATGAACTCATCTTGTACATGTGCATTTTCTTTTAGACAAAAGGTTGGGATGGTGTTGAATCAGGATTCAAAAGCACGCTATATGTCAAAATTGAACCTATACGGCTTTGTAAGAGCCAAATTTGTTTTTGCACAAATGTGATGTTCATTGAGCTATTGGTTCAAGACGTCATTGGAATCAAACCATATCAAAATGAAGTTATTTCCGTATAGGTAGATAATGGTCTCAAAATTTGTGAAGTTTTAACCAAGCTCGCCTATGATGACAAAGGAGTATTGAAGAAGCATGTAATAAATCCTAAAATGGACATTTGAGGGGTATCAATTTTGTTTCATGTACATGATAATCTATGAAAACAGTTTCCGCACCGCAGATGATCTAAGAGCATGATAAAAGGTTCCCAAAGTGCAATAAAGAATAATGTAAAACATGAGGTGAACAACAACTTCAAGCCACATTCCATGAAGAGGAATGGCGCTTTGTATTTCATCAAGTATGATGCCTAAAAATTGGGTTGACACGTACTTTTGACATTAGGGTTCATAAGTATTATGCTGCATGTAGTAAACCTCTGATGATTAAGGAGTGGGAATGGCTCAGCATGACGCACATTTGGAGCAACATGTAACATGACGTTTACATTTGTGATGCAAATGGACGGCTAAATTGTGAGAAAATGGAAATTTAGATTGAAAAATAATCTATAACATCTCCATATAAAGTTATTCTAGATCTCAATAAGGTGCATTTTAAGGAATGAGCAGACTCTGTCCGTTAGCCAACGCCATGAAATCATGACTCACAAAAATCATTCATGGAACATGTGGAATTGTGAGGTAACATTACTTTCAATGTCTTCATTTCTCATAATACTTCATTTAGGTGTGGCTAATTAGAACATAGTCTGTTGGTGGAAAACAATGTAGAAAAGTTGCACAAAATTTGAAAGGAACTAACAGGTCTTTACATGAGTTTTATGTTTCACAAACACTCTAGAGCGTATAACCTCCACGTGCACCTTTAGATGGAGAATTTCCAGATAAGTTATTCTACATGGGGTATAGAGCCACAACAACGGTGATCTCAGAGAGGGAATTTCAAGGGTCTGTGGGAGTAGAACCCAATAAGGTTACCCTTGTTGGAGGTTTGTAAACACTTTCCATGACCAGAAAACAGGTAGGGCATTTGGAAACCGTTACATGGTTGTGAATGGAAGTGGTTGAGCTAATGAGGGTGAAGCGTGACTAGAGAAGAGGTTGGGATAGTGGAAACCATTACAGGTTACAGGATAGATTATTCAATAAGAGGAGTATTTTACGATTTTCATATTGATGGTTTTCTGGCTCCTACTTAGTGCAGCAACTAAGTTTCATTCCCCCTTTTCCTTCCTTGTAGATTTCAGAAATTTCCATAATACTCTATTATCTTTTGTACTTGACACTAGCACGACAAGAAAGTGGGTGGATAGGGACTGTTGACCAAGTCTCAAGAAGGAAATTTTGAGTACAACCAAAAGCTGAGTTTGGTAAGTTTGGGCAATTGGATTTGTCTTATGCACTGTGCTTGAGAAAGTGACAAGATCTTTTTTTTCATATGGTCTTTTTTTCTGATGAGAAATGATAGATTTGGTGGTGTTTGGTTCAAAGTAAGGTCGACCAATGAATTCAAATTGCGTTAATGTCCACATAGTGATCCACAATATGGTTACCAAAAAACCCCTTATACTTGTACAAGAAAAGTAGTAAAAGAAGATCACTATAACTTCAAGTACCTTGTTAGAGGTTTTGTCGCAAGATGATGCATCTCAAAAAGAATGTTGCATAGATTGGCTTTTTCTGGTCTATCATAATTTTGAACATGTTAACATTCAATTCTACTCATATGTTTTGTGGTTTTATTTAAATGTTTTGAAATTCAAATATTTTGTTTGATTACCCCAATGTTCGAAACTATGTTTATGCATCATTCCATTGTCAGTTTTTTGCGAAACGTGTTCTCTCATTTTATTGTACAAGCAAGATTACTTGTCATTCAAAAGTTCATGTGAAAAAAATTGTACAAAAGAGGAAATCCCCCATGTGCCATGTTACGGGTAATCGGTAGTTTCTTGCCTCATTAGATTAAAAATTAGATTGCAAGCCAAACCTGGCATTCTAGATTTCATGAATTTGGTGTCTAAAGTGCCATTTGTTTTGATCCTGTTGCAGATTTCATAAAACGGATCATATTGTGGATATCTGCGTAAGTTCATGAAGCGTTGTAGACTTTGCCGACTATCAAACTATATCATAGTCGTAGTCATGTAATGAAAAGGTATTGGCCCAGTTATCAAATCCAAGGATCTAGTTGACCTGTAGCTATGGTGGGCATCTTACAGGTTCCTTGCGAGGCTTTCACATCCTCACTGGTGAATTTTCACTGTGCTGTGACCACTCCATGGATAACACAGTAATATGAAGGTATAGGAAGGGGTCCTTTAACAGTAAGAGTTCTAGGGGCCCTTGACAGCATGTTCTTGACCATAGAGGTATGCCGGTAAATCAAGAAAATGAAACGAGTCACACGTTGCACGTCCTGGATGAATAATCCTTTGTTTTGTCCTAGACATGCAACGCAATCCGATTGAACAGAGGTCAGATAGCTGTATTGCCCATTTTGACAATTCCTGCTGCGTCGCATTGCTTCGTACCCTTTGCATTCTCACCGGTTGGAGAATTGTATTGTCCTTTCTGGAGGACTGCAAGAAGCTCTCACCGTTGTCTTATCAGAGCTATCATGCTGGAGATGCATTAACAAGATTAGGCGTGAGGCTTGCTAATGCTTGAATTCGCGGCGTTGGTTGTCCTCGCCCCAAAGGCTGCGTTCGTAGTTGTAATACGTAATGGAAGAAATTCTCCAAGGCGGTGATATGAAAGGCGATGATCTAGAAATCAATCATGGCAAGTGCCTATTGTGTGAAGCTACCTTTTAGAATGTTAAGGTCCGCGATGACCATAGGATTGATCTACTGCAAAATCGCGTTAGCGTCAATTTCCGACCTGACGTAAAAGTCCCACCTCGTGTGCTGTCCAAAAAGCAGGATTTCGTGGGGAGCTGTTTCCTGCAAGCAAAAGAGTGTGAAATATGTTGGAAGCATGTGGAATTTAACAAATGACCATCGAAAGCGCCAAATCAAACAGAACTTTCAGGTTGAAAACCACTTTCTAGTGCGACCAGTAAATCATAAGCAAGAAGTTGCGAAATTTAGAAAACGGCCAGAGTCGCCCAGGCCTTGAAAGGACCTTCTAGCCGTTGAAGTCGGCTTCTTACTTAATCAGCACAATAAAGTTTTTGCCTCCGATGGGTTAGGAAGCTCATAGCCTCAAAATTTAGTGACCTTTCAACGGAATGCGGCAGAGCCCTGAAACGTTTTATTTGTCCAATAGCAAAGACTTTAATGTTGTGACCATAGTGCGCAAAACGAGAGGGGCAAGAGCTCACTTTTGGAGACATGAGTGGTGCGAGCGTGTACTCCTAAAGTCGCCATAGAGACTTTTAGAGGGAGAGCTTTTTGTCTACGGCCCGTGGCCTACCGCCTTTTTCCGACACGTTGCCCGTGATTTGGCCTGACGAATCATACTTTTCCATGTCCACCACATGTCAAAGCCTCATCGCGTTTTGTGCGCGTTGAGGCCATCGTCAACCATGCCTTTACGCTGTTTAAGGATGAAACCGCAGTATTCAAGCCCATGACAGGTCGGGACACTTTGAAAGAACAACTTCAAAACTACATACGTATGAAGTAACCTTCAAATTGAACTCACAATAGATTCATTCACGTCATTTTTAACATCTTATGGTTTGGGTTCGAAACGTTTTAGCAATCCAATACAATTTGTCTTACAATAAAAATTCATTCCATTGGTCATTTTGTGAATGGAAACAATCCTATCAAGGTTGTGGGTCCCATGAAAATCACAAGAATATGTTTCTTTATACATGTATTCTTAGAGTGGAGAGGTATAAATTGATCTCAATATTAATGAGAAATCCTGAAACTATGTAATCAGATCACATTTTCATCTGTTTTCATAATGATTCATGTTCAAAAAATATCTATACAACCAAATCTACATGTATTTATATGTTTTCATCTATTTCCACCTTTTCTTACATCGTAATAAATTTGTATATTTATGAAATCTCCAATAATTATATTGAGAAAACCCCATCACATTTCTTAAATTTGTGTCAATGCAAATCTGTCTATGTATGTATGTTTATGTATATACATCCATATCTATGTCTGAGCGTCACTTCACCCTTTTGAAAAAACATGAATAAAACAAGAAGAGTGCATTGCTTATTGTTTATTCAGGAGGTATGAAAAATGACACATGTGTAGTATCATGAGAGATTTTCCATGAAGTCACATCACTTACAATAGTGTATATTTTGCTACGTCCACCACATACACCTTCTTGTAATTTCACCCTCTACACTCTCAAGGGGGGCCGAGTACGAGAAATCAAGGGACCATTGTTTCCACAACCCCCTTAAAAAAAACAACAAAGTGTACGAGACCAGTGTGTGGGATGGTTTATGTTGGGTCATGTTAAAGATAGACCCTAGTGTAGTGGTGTGAAATTCTTTGCAGAAAGTCGTGGAAATACAGTAGTGGAAAATTCATGACTACCAGCATACCCATCCCTTGGTACACTGTTCATGTACATTGTGAGGAGGATAGGGTGCCTGAGCTTGTCGGTATTAGTGTTTTTATAATGTGCAAAAGTGTCCAATATGTGCATGAAAGTGGCTTCAACAAGTCGTAAAAATAGCTATGTTATTGAAGCCTTAGCATCTTGTAACTGCAATGTAACATAAACATGTTTAATTAGTCAATGTTCCTTGTGATGCTATGAATTGGGAAATTAAGGCACTTAGTGTCCTTGCCTCTACTAGGAGTTTTCCCTTCACTAAATGCCAATTAATTCAACAGCTTTGAGTTGTTGAGATGACTGTTTGTGAGCGCCAATCCAATTGTGATGGCGCTTGGGAAGAAACTACATGTACATGTAGTCCAATGCTTGTATCTTATATCACTTCTTGATGTTAACATTCTGTCCTATTCAACATGGCATCAAGCCATCATGGACCATTGGGTGTCCCTTCCGCTTCGCATCCTCCTCTCTAATTGTTTCCCCAAGTGTTCGCTCTAATTTAGCTCTGGGTTTCTTGATTCTGCGTTTCCATCTGAATCACGCCTTTGTCTCTAGGTGATCCCTCCAAACCCGCTATGGGTTTGCTGGTGTTGCCTTTGCTTTCCCCGTGGCCCTCGTCCTTGCCGCTGGTGCTGTGGCCCTCGCCCTTACCGTTGCCGTTGTTGCGGTCCTCTTCATAGCCGTGACCCACGGTGCCATTGCTCTGCACCCCATACTCCGGAGTGCAGTTGTCCTCGCCCATGTCCTTGCCCTCGGTGCCCTCCATGCTCCCATCATTCTTTGTGTCTCCTGTGGTGCACTGCGCCCAATTTGTGTTAGCGCTCCGCACCCTCCTCCCATCTACGGGCCTCTCAAGTCGCGCGTTTTGTGATCCCCCCGTTGCCGAGCACTGCGTGAACCCCTCCTTGTCGCCCGTGGCACACACCCCCTCCCTCGTTGTGCAAGTTGCCCCTTCTCCCCCCTTACCTGCTCTTGAGACTTTGGTCCCCCCTTCTTGGGGCCCGTGGCGTGCATCTCCCTCCCTCCACGGGCGTGCCGTGGCTACTCTTCCCAGCGCGCATGCTGCGGCCCCCCAACTTCCTCCTCTGCCCATGTTGGAGCACGGCGTGCCCGTTGGCGCATTGTCCCCCACCTCACGTCCCCCTCAGGTATGTTCTGACGGCTTAAGTGAGCTGCTCTCACTCCCCCCTCCCTCGCTCGGCCCCCAGCCCACACCTCTCTCATCACCCATTCTCTCCCACCCTTCCCTCCCTTGATCCCCCTCCTTCCTTCTTCCTTTCATCTTTACTCCCTTTGTACGCCTATCTATTTGTCCCTTCGATCGTGTGTCCATCTTCTTGACTGTGCTTCCGTTCGTCCGTCTGTTTGTTCTTCTATCCGTCTGTTTTTTTGTCTGTCTTTCTACCCAAGTGTCCCTCCCTCCGTCCCTCCCTCCATCCCTCCCTCCATCCCTACCTCTTTCCTTACCTCCCTCCCCTCTATGTCCCTCTTTCTGCCCCTCCCTCCTCCCCTCCCTCTGTCCCTCCCTTTGTTCCTGCTTGCGTCCCTCCCTCCATCCTTTTGTTTGTTTGTCCCTCCATCCCTCCCTCCATCCCATCGTTTATCCCTCCCTGCATCCCTTCTTCCGTCCCTCCCAACGTCCCCCCCTCCGTTCCTCTCTCTATTTCTCCTTCCGTCCCTCTGTCCCTCCCTCCCTCCATCCTTCTCTTTGTCCCTGCCTCGTCCCTCCCTCTGTCCCTCCCTCCTTTCCTCCCTTGGTCCCTCCCTCCATTGCTTCCTTTGTCCCTCCCTCTATCCCTCCCTCCGTCCCTCCATTTGTCCCAACCTGCGTCCCTCCCTCCATCCCTTCCTCCATACCTTCCTATGTCCCTCCCTCCATCTCTCCCTTCGACCCTCCCTATCTCCCTTCCTCTATCATTCCACCGCTCTGTCCATCCATCCCTCCCTGCCAACCTACCTCCCTTCCTCCTTCCCTCCCTCCCTTCCTCCCTCCCTCCCTCCCTCCCTCCCTCCCT
>SZWC01001769.1:198669-217147 GCA_023375785.1 Penium margaritaceum | reverse complement strand
CCCTGCTTTTGACACCCCCCCATTCACCTTCCTTTGTCGTCCCAGTACCTCCCCCCCTTGTCCGCCTAATTGGTCGTCCGTCCAAATCCCCCCCTCCCTCCCTCTTTTTGCTTTCCTTTCTAGCCTCTCACCAGCTCGTCTGCCTCCCTCCCTCCCATCCACCCTGTTCTCCCTCTCTTGCTCCCTCCCACCTTCCATCTCTCCCTTTGCCCCTTTACCCCTCCGTCCATTTGTCCCTCTTTTCTTCCATTATCTTTCCCATCCCCCTCTTCCTCCCTGTCTGTAACATGTCCCTTTGTCTCGTTTGCACGTCCGTTTGTCACGTCCATTGGCCATGTCCGCATGTCCATCACATCCATCCGTAACGTCCTTCCAACTCTCATGCCCATCCGTCATGTCCATTCGTCACGTCCGTCCATCCGTCACGTTCATGCGTCATGTCCTTCCGTCCGTCCTCTCGATCCCCCTCTCATCACCAACCTATCTTTCTCTCTCCTCCACCTGCCCTCTCTTCTGCATCCACGAGTCTTCCCCCCATCCCCCATGCTTTGGTCTCCATCTCTTTGTCTTAATCTCTCTCTCTATCTCTCTATATCTCTTCCTCTCTGTATTTTTCTCTCTTTTTCTCTCTCCCCCCCCACCCCTTCTTCCCTTATCCTTCTCTCCCCTCCTCCTATCCTTCCCTTGCAATCTATCCCTCCCTCCCTCATCCAGTCCCTTCCTCCCTTCTTTTCCCTTCTTCCCTATCTTCTCTCCTTCCCTCTCTTAACAACCCTCTCCCCCCTCTCACCATATCTCTCTCTCTCTTTCTCCATCTCTCTCTCTCTCTCTCTCTCTCTCTCTCTCTCTCTTTGTGTATCTCTATGCCCCATCCTTCCTCGGCCACCTTGCCCACCCCTCCTCTCACATTCTCCTTCTTCCTTTATCTTCCCCTCCTCACCCCCCCCTTTGCCTTCCTCCTGCCCTTCACCTCGTCCACCGTTTGTTTTCTGTTCGGTCTTCCGTCCATCGGTCCTTCCGTCTCTGTGTCCATCTTCACATCCGTCCGTCCGTTTGTCCATCCCTCCCTCTCTTCCTTGCTATCATTCCCCCTTCCCTCTCTCTTGATTGTGTTGTCTCTCTTTCCCCTTCTCCCTTGCTCCCTTCCTCTTGTCCTTCCCCTCCTCTCTCCCTTTTTTCTCCCCTGCCCTCTCCCCCTCATCCGTCTTCTTGTTCACAAATCTCTTCATCCTCCATTCCTCGCCCCCTTTCTTTTCCCTTCCCCGCTCTCTATCTTATCCTCATCCCCTCTTTCTCTCCCTTGATCCTTCCTCCCCCCTCCCCTCCCTCTCCCTTGCTCCCTTCCTATTGTCCCTATTCTCCTCTGTTCCTTGTTCCTTTCCTTCCCTCTCCCTCCCATCCATCCATCTGTCCTTTGATCCTCCCATGCCTCCCTCCCTTTCTCCTCCCCCGTCCCTTCTCCTTTGGTCCTACCCTCCCCTTCTTCTCTCCCCCCATTTTGTCCCTCCTTCCCCTCTTCCTCCTCTTTTTCCCTCAATGTTTTCTTCCCTCTCTTTCTTGGTCCAGAACACTCAATCCTCCATGCTCAATTTCAACTTGTCCACACTCCTCCCTCCCTCCATTGGTCCTTCCCCCCCCTCCCCCACCACCTACCCCTCTCCCTCTCCCTCTCTCTTTTTCTATCGTTCCTCCCTCCCCTCTCACATTCATATTGCACTTGTCCCCGCCGATACCTTCCTTGTCCCCCTTGTCGAGTTCTTGTTGTTTTCATTGCAATCCTTATGGCTTTCTGTCTTCACAATCATAGTTGCCGTAACAGTCATGGTCCCTTCTATTGTTCACACTACAGTTTTTATCACAGGAGCTGTCTTAGTTATCGCCACCATCTCGGTTATTAATGTCGTTGTTATCGCTGTCGACATCGTTGCTTCCATCGCAGTTGCGTTTTTGGTCATGGCTGTAGTGGCGGTTGGGTTTCTTGACGTTTTTCCTAACACCGTTGCAATCGCTGCTGATTCTTTCACGGTCAAGGTCACACTATTGCTGTTTGCTTGTCAAACTGTCTATCCATCCGTAGATCTGTCTACATGTACCTTTGTTTGTCCGAACATCCGTACTTCCATTCTATTGTTTTTATTAAATCTGCCCATCAATCGACTCGTCTGCGTGTCCATTTTCTGTACCTTTTTTGGTCCACCCCTCCATTCANACAGTCCGTGGATGCTCTTGAGACCATCGACCTATGCCTTGCTCATGCCCTTGTTCTTTGACTCTGTTCATTTCCTCTTGTCTCTCCCTTTTCCCCCTTTTCCATTCTTCTTCTTTTTCCTCCTCATCCTCCTCCTCCTCCTCCTTCCCCACTGCCCCTTCCTCCTCAACCTCCTCTTCCACTTCCTACGGATCTACCTCCTCCTCCACCATGATCTCCTCCTCCTTGTACTTCTTCTCCTTATTGTGTTCCGCCAACTCCTCCTCCCCCTACTCCTCCTCCTCGTTATCCTCCTCCTCCTCCCCATGGTCCTCCTCCTCATCCTCCTCCTCCTCCTTCACCTCCTCCTCTTCCTACTCCGTCTCCTCCTCCTCCTTAACCTACTCCTCCTCGTGCTCCACCACCAGCACCACCATCACCACAACCACCTCCCTCTTTTGGTCCTTCCCCTCACCCACATTGTGCTCCCCCTCCGCTGCCTTTTTCTCCTAATCTTCCCTCCACTTTTCTGCCTGCTCTTCCTCCTCCTCCTCCTCCTCTTCCCCCTCCTCCTCTTCCTCCTTATCCTTGTCCTCTTTCTCCTCCTCCCACTTCTCCTTCTCCTCCACCTCCCCTTTCTCGTACTCCTCCTCCTCTTTCTCCTCTTCATCCTTGACCTCCTCCTTCTACTCCTCCTCCTCCTCCTCTTCCAATTCATTTGTCTGCTTTGTCCCCTTTGCCACATGCCATGTGCCTGCGCACATGGAATGTGACCTGGTTTACCTCTCTTTGTGTGCATCCCTGCTCCTGGCTTGTAGAGCTTCTTCTTGCCTTGTGGTGAGCTGACATCCTTTCCCCTGATCTGATCAAGTCTTCACTGCTTGAAGTTGGGCCATCCATACCGTCCTAAGTGTTGGCGGTGTGGCATTGGCGTCTTTAAGTGCACTACTGATGCCGATGCGGAGCGCTCTCCACTATGAAGAACCAGAGCGTGGTCCAACCTTTTGGCAGCCCCTCTTTCCTTGGAAAGGATTTGGCCCATGTGATTCATCCTTTTTGCTTATGCTATGATGTTGATGTACTCAACGTACGTCCTTAATATTGACCTACTGGACCATACTCATGTGTCATGCTCTACTAACGCTGTCATGTAAAAGCACTAAATGTTCCTTATGATGCTAGAATTTTGGGAACCAGGGCATTTAGTGTCCTTGTCCCAGTTAGGAGTTTTCCCAACTCAGTGCCCATTAAGTCAATGGCTATGAGCCTTTGAAATAGTCCTTCATGAGGGCCAAGCCAAGTGCAATGGCGCTTGGGCATAAACTACATGTACATGTAGTGCAATGCTTGTATCTTATATCAAATCTTGGGATGTCAAGGAACCATTGTTTCCATAACCCCCCTTGAAAAACAAGAAATTGTGTAAGACTAGTGTGTGAGATGGTTAATATGGGGTCATGTTAAAAACAGACACGAGTTCAGTTGTGTGAAAAGCTTTCCAGGAATTCCCGGACATGTACCAGTGGTAAATCCATACTTTTCAGCATATACATCTCCCCGTCCACTCTCCTTCTACACTATGAGAAGGGTTGGGGGCCAAAGCTTGTTGATGTAAGTGTTTTGTGTATGTGGAAAAGTGTCCAATATGTGCGTGGGAGTGGCTTGAACATGCAACAAAGAGCATTTAATCTAAATATGGAGGGTCTATCAAAAAATTTCCTAAAGAAAGCTAATACACTGAAGCCTTAGCATCTTGTAATTGTCTAAACATAAAAAATTACATAAAATCCTTCGAACATTTTAGAGAGCTACTTTCTTACATAGGTTCCTATACACCCATCCAGCGTTGTATAAAATACCTACGATTAACCATGCTATTCTGTAGAGAGAAACTGACAAAAGTTTCATAAAATTTCAACAAAGCCACCATCTACATGTTTCCTACAACATTAATGCCAATTCCAAATCTATTTGTCTACTGTATTGACACCTACCAACTATTTCAAAAACTGATCTAAAACGTCAAATGTTTTTCAGGATTCTAGTGCATCATAGCATTCATCTTCAAGTAGATTATATCAATAAATTTGGAGATAATGAACTCATCTTGTACATGTGTACTTTGTTTTTAGACAAAAGGTTGGGATGGTGTTGAATCAGGATTCAAAAGCACGCTATATGTCAAAAGTGAACCTATACGGCTTTGTAAGGGCCAAATTTGTTTTTGCACATATGCGATGTTCATTGAGCTATTGGTTCAAGATGTCATTGGAATCAAACCATATCAAAATGAAGTTATTTCCATATAGGTAGATAACGGTCTCTAAATTTGTGAAGTTTTAACCAAGCTCGCCTATGATGACAAAGGAGTATTGAAGAAGCATGTAATAAATCGTAAATTGGACATTTGAGGGGTGTCATTTTTGTTTCATATACATGATTATCTATGAAAACAATTTCCGCACCGCAGATGATCTAAGAGCATGATAAAAGGTTTCCAAAGTGCAATAAAGAATAATGTAAAACATGAGGTGAACAACAACTTCAAGCCACATTCCATGAAGAGGAATGGCGCTTTGTATTTCATCAAGTATGACGCCTAAAAATTGGGGTGACACGCACTTTTGACATTAGGGTTCATAAGTATTGTACTGCATGTAGTAAACCTCTGATGATTAAGGAGTGGGAATGGCTCAGCATGACGCACATTTGGAGCAACATGTAACATGAATTTTACATATGTGATGCAAATGGATGGCTAAATTGTGATAAAATGGAGATTTAGATAGAAGAATAATCTATAACATCTCCATACAAAGTTTTTTTAGATCTGAATAAGGTGCATTTAAAGGAATGAGCAGACTCTGTTCGTTAGCCAACGCCATGAAATCATGACTCACAAAAATCATTCATGGAACATGTGGAATTGTGAGGTAACATTACTTTCAATGTCTTCATTTCTCATAATACTTCATTTAGGTGTGGCTAATTAGAATGTAGTCTGTTGGTGCAAAAACATGTAGAACAGTTGCACAGAATTTGAAAGGAACCAACAGGTATTTACATGAATTTTATGTTTCACAAACGCTCTAGAGCGTATAACCTCCACGTGCACCTTTAGATGGAGAATTTCCAGATAAGTTATTCTACATGGGGTATAGAGCCACAACAACGGTGATCTCAGAGAGGGACTTTCAAGGGTTTGTGGGAGTATAACCCAATAAGATTACCCTTGTTGGAGGTTTGTAAAAACTTTCCATGACCAGAAAACAGGTAGGCCATTTGGAAACCGTTCCATGGTTGTGAATGGAAGTGGTTGAGCTAATGAGGGTGAAGAGTGACTAGAGAAGAGGTTGGGATTCTGGAAATCATTACAGGTTGCAGGATAGATTATTCAATAAGAGGATTACTTTACAATTGTCATATTGATGGTTTTCTGGCTCCTACTTAGTGCGGCAATTAAATTTTATTCCCCCTTTTCCTTCCTTGTAGATTTCAGAAATTTCCATAATACTCTATCATCTTTTGTACTTGACACTGGCACGACAAGAACGTGGGTGGATAGGGACTGTTGACCAAGTCTCAAGAAGGAAGTTTTGATTTCAACCAAAAGATGAATTTGGTAAGTTTGGGCAATTGGATTTGTCTTCTGCACTGTGCTCGAGCGAGTGACAAGCTCTTTTCTTTTCATATGCTCTTTTTTTCTGATAAAAATGTTAAATTTGGTGGTGTTTGGTTCAAATTAAGGTCGACCAATGAATTCAAATTGCGTTAATCTCCACATAGTGATCCACAATATGGTTACCAAAAAAACCCTTACAATTGTCCAAGAAAAGTAGTAAAAGAAGATCACTATAACTTCAAGTACGTTGTTGGAGGTTTCATCACAAGATGATGCATCTCAAAAAGAATGTTGCATAGATTGGCTTTTTCTGGTCTGTCATAATTTTGAACATGTTAACATTCAATTCTATTTACATGTGTTGTGGTTTCATTTACATATTTTGAAAGTCACATATTTTGTTTAAGTACCCCAATGTTCGAAACTATGTTTATGTATGATTCCATTGCCATTTTTTTGCGAAACTTGTTCTCTCATTTTATTGTACAACCAAGATTACTTGTCATTCAAAAATTCATGTGGAAAGAATTGTACAAAAGAGGAAACCCCACATATGCCATGTTACGGGTAATGGGTAGTTTCTTGCCTCATTAGATTAAAAATTAGATTGCAAGCCAAACCTGGCACTCTAGATTTCATGAATTTGGTGTCTAAAGTGCCATTTATTTTGATCCTGTTGCAGATTTCATAAAACGGATCATATTGCGGATATCTGCCTAAGTTCATGAAGCGTTGCAGACTTTGCCGACTGTCAAACTATATCATAGTCGTAGTCATGTAATGAAAAGGTATTGGCCCAGTTCTCGAATTGAAGGACCTAGTTGACCTGTAGCTATGGTGGGCATCTTACAGGTTCCTTGCGAGTCTTACACACCCTCATTGGTGGATTGTCACCGTGCTGTGACCACTCCATGGATAACACAGTAATATGTAGGTATAGAAAGGGGTCCTTTAATACCAAGAGTTCTAGGGGCCCTTGACAGCATGTTCTTGACCATAGAGATATGCCGGTAAATCAAGAAAATGAAACGGGTCGCGCGTTGCGCGTCCTGGCTACAGAATCCATTGTTTTGTCTTGGACTCACAACACAATCCGATTGAACAGAGGTCAGATAGCTGTATTGCCCATTTTGACGATTCTTGCTGCGTGGAATTGCTTCGTACCCTTTGCAGTCTCACGGGTTTGAGAATTGTATTGTCCTTTGAGGAGAACTACAAGAAGCTCTCACCATTGTCTTATCGGAGCTATCATGCTGGAGATGCATTAACAAGATTAGGCGTGAGGCTTGCTACAGCTTGAATTCGCGGCGTTGGTTGTCCTCGCCCCAAAGGCTGTGTTCGTAGTTGTAATACCTCATGGAAGAAATTCTCCAAGGCAGTGGTATGAAAGGCGATGATCTAGACATCAATCATGGCAAGTGCCTATTGTGTGAAGCTACCTTTTTGAATGTTAAGGTCTGCGATGACCATAGGATCGATGTACTGGAAAATTGCGTTAGCGTCAATCTTCATCCTGACGTAAAAGTCCCACCTCGTGTGCCGCCCAAAAAGCATGATTTGGTGGGGAGCTGTTTCGTGCAACCGAAAGAGTGTGAAATATGTTGGAAGCATGTGGAATCCAACAAATGACCATCAAAGGCGCCGAATCGAACAGAACGTTCAGGTTGAAAACCACTTTCTAGCGCAACCAGTAAATCATAAGCAAGAAGTTGTGAAATCTAGAAAATGGCCAGAGTCGCCCAGGCCTTGAAAGGACCTTCTAGCCGTTGAAGTCGGCTTCTTACTTAATCAGCGCAATAAAGTTTTTGCCTCCGATGGGTTAGGAAGCTCACAGCCTCAAATTCTAGTGACCTTTCAACGAAATGCGGCAGAGCCCTGAAACGTATTATTTGTCCAATAGCAAAGACTTTACAATTGTGACCTTCCTGCACAAAACGAGAGGGGCGATAGATCACTTTTGGAGACATGAGTGGTGGGAGCGTGTACTCGTGAAGTGGCCATAGAGACTTTCAGAGAGAGAGCTTTTTGTCTACGGCCCGTGGCTTGCCGCCTTTTTCCGACTCGTCGCCCACGATTTGGCCTGTCGAATCATGTTATTCCATTTCCACCACATGTCAAATCCTCATCGCGTTTTCTGCGTGTCGAGGCCATCTTCAACCATGCCTTTACGCTGTTTAAGGATGAAACCGCGGTATTCAAGCCCATGACAGGTCGGGACAATTTGAAAGAACAACTTCAAAACTACATACGTATGAAGTAACCTTCAAATTGAACTCACAATAGATTCATTCACGTCATTTTTAACATCTTATGGTTTGGGTTCGAAACGTTTTAGCAATCCAATACAATTTGTCTTACAATACAAATTCATTCCATTGGTCATTTTGTGAATGGAAACAATCCTATCAAGGTTGTGGGTCCCATGAAAATCACAAGAATATGTTTATTTACACATGTATTCTTAGAGGGGAGAGGTATAAATTGATCTCAATATTAATGAGAAATCCCGAAACTATGTAATTAGATCAAATTTTCATCTGTTTTCATAATGATTCATGTTAAAAAAAATATTCATACAACCAAATCTACATGTATTTATATTTTTTCATCTATTTCCACCTCTTCTTAAATCGTAATAAATTTGTATGATAATGGAATTTCCAATAACTATATTGAAAAAAACACATCACATTTCTTAAATTTTTGTCAATGCAAATCTGTCTATGTATATATGTATATGTATATACATCCATATCTATGTCCAAGCGTCACTTCAACCTTTTGAAAAAATATGAATAAAACAAGAAGAGTGCATTACTTATTGTTTATTCAGAAGGTATGAAAAATGACACATGTGTAGTATCATGAGAGATTTTCCATGAAGTCACATCACTTACAGTAGTGTATGTTTTGCTACGTCCACCTCATACACCTTCTTATACTTTCACCCTCTACACTCTCGAGGGGGGCCGAGTACGAGAAATCAAGGGACCATTGTTTCCACAACCCCCTTCAAAAACAGGAAAGTGTACGAGACCAGTGTGTGGGATGGTTTATGTTGGGTCATGTTAAAGATAGACCCTAGTGTAGTGGTGTGAAATTCTTTGCAGAAAGTCGTGGAAATACACTAGTGGAAATTTCATGACTACCATCCCTTGGTACACTGTCCATGTACATTGTGAGGAGGGTAGGGTGCCTGAGCTTGTCGGTATTAGTGTTTTTATAATGTGCAAAAGTGTCCAATACGTGCATGAAAGTGGCTTCAACAAGTCGTAAAAAAAGCGTTTTTATTGAAGCCTTAGCATCTTGTAATAGTAATTTAACATAAACATGTTAAATTAGTCAATGTTCCTTGTGATGCTATGAATTGGGAATTTCAGGCATTTAGTGTCTTTGCCTCTGCTAGGAGTTTTCCCTTCACTAAGTGCCAATTAATTCAACCGCTATGAGTTCTTGCAATGACAGTTTGTGAGCGCCAACCCAAGTGTGATGGCGCTCGGGAAGAAACTACATGTACATGTAGTCCAATGCTTGTATCTTATATCACTTCTTGATGTTAACAATCTTTCCTATTCAACATGGCATCAAGCCATCGTGGACCATTGGGTGTCCCTTCCGCTTTGCATCCTCCTCTGTAATTGTTTTTCCGAGTGTTCACTCGAATTTAGCTCTGGGTTTCTTGATTCTGCGTTTCCATCTGAATCACGCCTTTGTCTCTAGGTGATCGCTCCAAACCCGCTCTGGGTTTGCAGGTGTTGACTTTGCTTTCCTCGTGGCCCTCGTCTCTTCCCCTGGTGCCGTGGCCCTTGCCCTTACCGTTGCCGTTGTTGTGGTCCCCTTAATCGCCGTGACCCACGGTGCCATTTCTCTCCATCCCATACTCCAGGGTGCCGTTGTCCTCACCCTTGTCCTTGCCCTCGGCGCCCTCCATGCTCCCATCATTCTTTGAGTCTCCTGTGGTGCACTGCGCCAAATTCATTTTGGCGCTCTGCACCCTCGTCCCATCTACGGGCCTCTCAAGTCGCACGTTGTCTCATCCCCCTGTTGCGCAGACCCCTCCTTGTCGCCCGTGGCACACACCCCGTCCCTCGTTGTGCAAGTTGCCCCTTCTCCCCCCTTACCTACTCTTGAGACTTGGGTCCCCCCTTCTTGGGGCCCGTGGCGTGCATCTCCCTCCCTCCACGGGCGTGCCGTGGCTACTCTTCACAGCGCGCATGGTGCGCCCCCCCAACTTCCTCCTCTGCCCATGTTGGAGTACGGCGCGCCCGTTGGCGCATAGTCCCCCACCTCACGTCCCCCTCAGGTATGTTCTGACAGCTCAAGTGAGCTGCTCTCACTCCCCCCTCCCTCCCTCGCCCCCCAGCCCACACCTCTCTCATCACCCCTTCTCTCCCACCCTTCCTTTCCTTGATCCCCCTCCTTCCTTCTTCCTTTCATCTTTACTCCCTTTGTACACCAATCTATTTGTCCCTTTGATTGTGTGTCCATCTTCTTGACTGTGCTTCCGTTCGTCCGTCTGTTTGTTCTTCTCTCTGTCTGTTTGTATTTCTGTCTGTCCACCCAATCGTCCCTCCCTTTGTCCCTCCCTCCATCTCTCCCTCCATCCCTACCTCTGTCCTTACCTCCCTCCCCCCTATGTCCCTCTTTCTGCCCCTCCCTCCTCCCCTCCCTCTGTCCCTTCCTTTGTTCCTGCTTGCATCTCTCCCTCCATCCCTGTGTTTGTTTGTCCCTTTATCCCTCCTTCCATCCCATCCTTTATCCCTTCTTGCATCCCTTCTTACGTCCCTCCCAACTTCCCCCCCTCCGTTCCTCTCTCTATTTCTCCTTCCGTCCCTCTGTCCCTCCTTCCCTTCATCCTTCCCTACGTCTCTGCCTCGTCCCTCCCTCTGTCCCTCCCTCCTTCCCTTCCTTCATCCCTCCCTCCATCGCTTCCTTTGTCCCTCCCTCTATCCCTCCCTCCGTCCCTCCCTTTGTCCCAACCTGCGTCCCTCCCTCCATCCCTTCCTCCATACCGTCCTATGTCCCTCCCTCCATCTCTACCTTCGACCCTCCCTCCATCCCTTCCTCTGTCATTCTACCGTTCTATCCATCCATCCCCCCCTGCCAACCTACCTCCCTTCCTCCTTCCCTCCCTCCCTTCCTCCCTTCCTCCCTCCCTCCCTCCCTCCCTCCCTTTCTCCCTTGACCCCGTCCTTCACCTCATCCGTTCCCAATATCGCACCTTCTCCTCCCTTTCCTCCCTCACTCTTGTCCTCCCCCATCACTCTTTTCTTTGGTTCCCCTCCTCCTTCTATCTCTTCTTCCCTACTACATCTCCTTCCCCCCCTCTTGATCCCCTCCATTCTCCTTCCTTCCTCCCCTTTATCCCCCTCTTGTTTTGTCCCTCCCCCTGCTTTTGAAACCCCCCCATTCACCTTCCTTTGTCGTCCCAGTACCTCCCCCCCTTGTCCGCCTAATTGGTCGTCCGTCCAAATCCCCCCTTCCCTCCCTCTTTTTGCTTTCATTTCTAGCCTCTCACCAGCTCGTCTGCCTCCCTCCCTCCCATCCACCCTCTTCTCCCTCTCTTTCTCCCTCCCACCTTCCATCTTTCCCTTTGCCCCTTTGCCCCTGCTTCCATTTGTCCCTCTTTTCTTCCATTATCTTTCCCATCCCCCTCTTCCTCCCTGTCTGTAACATGTCCCTTTGTCTCATTTGCACGTCCGTTTGTCACGTCCATTGGCCATGTCCGTATGTCCATCACATCCATCCGTAACGTCCTTCCAACTCTCATGCCCATCCGTCATGTCCATTCATCACGTCCGTCCATCCGTCACGTTCATGCGTCATGTCCTTCCGTCCGTCCTCTCGATCCCCCTCTCATCACCAACCTATCTTCCTCTCTCCTCCACCTTCCCTCCCTTCTGCATCCACACGTCTTCCCCCCGTCCCCCATTCTTTGCTCTCCGTCTCTTTGTCTTAATCTCTCTTTCTATCTCTCTATATCTCTTCCTCTCTGTATCTTTCTCTCTTTTTCTCTCTCTCCCCCCCACCCCTTCCTCCCTTATCCTTTTCTCCACTCCTCCTGTCCTTCCCTTGCAATCTATCCCTCCCTCCCTCGTCCAGTCCCTTCCTCCCTTCTTTTCCCTTCCTATCTTCTCTCCTTCCCTCTATTAACAACCCTCTCCATCTCTCCACCTCACGCCCCCCTCCCACAACCCACTCTTCCCCCCATCCCACCTCGCTTGATCCCTCCCTCGCCACTGCTCTCCCTCCCTGTCTACCACTCTCTCTCTCTTCCTAATCTCTCTTTCCCACCCTCTCCCCCCCCTCACCATATCTCTCTCTCTCTCTCCATCTATTTCTCTCTCCCTCTCTCTCTCTCTCTGTATCTCTATGCCCCATCCTTCCTCGGCCACCTTGCCCACCCCTCCTCTCACATTCTTCTTCTTCCTTTATCTTCCCCTCCTCACCCCCCCCCCTTTGCCTCCCTCCCGCCCTTCACCTCGTCCACTGTTTGTTGTCTGTTCGGTCTTCAGTCCATCGGTCCTTCCGTCTCTGTGTCCATCTTCACGTCCGTCCGTCCGTTCGTCCATCCCTCCCTCTCTTCATTGCTATCATTCCCCCTTCCCTCTCTCTTGATCCTGTTGTCTCTTTTTCCCCCTCTCCCTTGCTCCCTTCCACTTGTCCTTCCCCTCCTCTCTCCCTTGTTTCTCCCCTGCCCTCTCCCCCTCGTCCGTCCTCTTGTTCACAAATCTCTTCATCCTCCATTCCTCCCCCCTTTCTTTTCCCTTCCCCTCTCTTTATCTTATCCTCATCCCCTCTTTCTCTCCCTTGATCCCTCCTCACCCCTCCCCTCCCTCTCCCTTGCTCCCTTCCTTTTGTCCCTATTCTCCTCTGTTCCTTGTTTCTTTCCTTCCCTCGCCCTCCCATCCATCCATCTGACCTTTGATCCTCTCATCTCTCCCTTTCTTTCTCCTCCCCCGTCCCTTCTCCTTTGGTCCTACCCTCCCCTTCTTCTCTCCCCCCATTTTGTCCCTCCTTCCCCTCTTCCTCCTCTTTTTCCCTCAATATTTTCTTCCCTTTCTTTCTTGGTCCAGACAACTCAATCCTTCATGCTCAATTTCAACTTATCCACTCCTCCCTCCCTCCCTCCCTTGGTCCTTCCCCCCTCCCACACCACCTACCCCTCTCCCTCTCCCTCTGTATTTTTCTATCCTTCCTCCCTCCCCTCTCACATTCATATTGCACTTGTCCCCGCCGATACCTTCCTTGTCCCCCCTGTCGAGTTCTTGTTGTTTTCATTGCAATCCTTATGGCTTTCTGTCTTCATAGTTGCCGTAACAGTCATGGTCCCTTCTGGTGTTCACACTACAGTTTCTATCACAGTAGCTGTCTTAGTCATCGCCACCATCTCGGTTGTTAATGTCGTTGTTATCGCTGTCGTTGTCGTTGCTTCCATCGCAGTTGCGTTTTTGGTCATGGCTGTAGTGGCGGTTTGGTTTCCTCACATTTTTCCTAATGCCATTGCAATCGCTGCTGATACTTTCATGGTCAAGGTCACACTATCACTGTTTGCTTGTCAAACTGTGTATCCATTTGTAGATCTGTCTACATGTCCCTGTATTTTTCCGAACATCCGTACTTCCATTCTATTTTTTTTCATTCAATCTGCCCATCAATTGACTCGTCTGCGTGTCCATTTTCTGTACCTTTTTTGGTCCACCCCTCCATTCATCCGTTCGTCTATCTATCCACCCATCAGTCTGCCCTTCCGTTGGTCAATCAATCCATCCATCCCTTTCGCACCCTCTCTCTCTCTCTCTCTCTCTCTCTCTCTCTCTCTCTCTCTCTCTCTCTTTCTATATCCCTCTTTCTCTTGCTCGCCCTTCCCTTCCTCTCACTCTCTCTCTCTCTCTATCTCTCTCTCTCTTTCTATCTCTCTCTCTCTCTCTGTCTGTCTTTATCTACCTCTCTCTCTCTTTATCTCTTTCATGGCACGTCGTCATTCCAAACATGCTCCACCTTCTCCCACATCCACTTCTTTGTCCCCTCCAATCCATTTTTCCCACCAACCTCATTCTTCACAGGCCCTTCCTCTCACCCCTTCTTGTCCTCTCCCTTCTCCTTCCCGTCCATCCTTCACTTACTATGCGCCCTGTGTAGACCTGTATCAGACATGTTCTAGAATACTAGACAATCACAGCACTGCGGGTGTAGCATTGCTCAACAAAGTGTATTCAACTGTCTAGCAGTCCGTGGATGCTCTTGAGACCATCGACCCATGCCTCGCTCATGCCCTTGTTCTTTGACTCTGTTCATTTCCTCTTGTCTCTCCCTTTTCCCCCTTTTCCATTCTTCCTCTTTTTCCTCCTCATCCTCCTCCTCCTCCTCCTTCCCCACTGCCCCTTCCTCCTCAACCTCCTCCTCCACTTCCTACGGATCTACCTCCTCCTCCACCATGATCTCCTCCTCCTCCTTGTACTTCCTCTCCTTATTGTGTTCCGCCAACTCCTCCTCCTACTCCTCCTCCTCCTTCTCCTCCTCCTCCTCCCCATGCTCCTCCTCCTCATCATCCTCCTCCTCCTCCTTCACCTCCTCCTCTTCCTACTCCGTCTCCTCCTCCTCCTCAACCTACTCCTTCTCGTGCTCCACCACCAGCACCACCATCACCACAACCACCTCCCTCTTTTGGTCCTTCCCCTCACCCACATTGTGCTCCCCCTCCGCTGCCTTTTTCTCCTAATCTTCCCCCCACTCTTCCGCCTCCTCTTCCTCCTCCTCCTCCTCCTCCTCCTCCTCTTCCCCCCTCCTCCTCTTCCTCCTTATCCTTGTCCTCATTCTCCTCCTCCAACTTCTCCTTCTCCTCCACCTCCCCTTTCTCGTACTCCTCCTCCTCTTTCTCCTCTTCATCCTTGACCTCCTCCTCCTACTCCTCCTCCTCCTCCTCTTCCATTTCCTTTTTCTTCCTTGTCCCCTTTGCCACATGCCATGTGCCTGCGCACATGGAATGTGACCTGGTTTACCTCTCTTTGTGTGCACCCCTGCTCCTGGCTTGTAGAGCTTCTTCTTGCCTTGTGGTAAGCTGACATCCTTTCCCCTGGTCTGATCAAGTCTTCACTGCTTGAAGTCGGGACATCCGTACTGTCCCAAGTGTTGGCGGCGTGGCATTGGCGTCTTTAAGTGCACTGCTGATGCCGATGCGGAAAGCTCTCCACTATGAAGAACCACAGCGTGGTCCAACCCTTTGGCAGCCCCTCCTTCCTTGGATAGGATTTGGCCCATGTGATTCATCTTTTTTGCTTATGTTATGATGTTGATGTACTCAACATACGTCCTTGATATTGACCTACTGGACCATACTCATGTGTCATGCTCTACTAACGCTGTCATGTAAAAGTAGTCAATTTTCCTTATGATGCTAGAATTTTGGGAACCAGGGCATTTAGTGTCCTTGTCCCAGTTAGGAGTTTTCCCAAAACGCAGTGCCCATTAAGTCAATGGCTATGAGCCTTTGCAATCACCCTTCATGAGGGCCAAGCCAAATGCGATGGTGCTTGGGCATAAACTACATGTACATGTAGTGGAATGCTTGTATCTTGTATCAATTCTTAAGCTACTTTCTTACATGTTTTCCTATACAACCATACCACGTTGTATAAAATTCCTAAGAGTAACCATAGCGTTGTGTAAAAAGAAACTGACCAAATAATTATAAAATGTCAACAAAGCCACCGTATACATGTTTCTCATAAAAGTAATACAGTTTTACAATCTATATCTCTTCTCTAACAATACCAATCATGTCAAAAAAAATCTAAAACAGATTTTCTTTAGAATGTATCTACATCATGGCATTTATCTTCAACTGAGTAATGTCAACAAAATTGAATAGAATAAGTTAATATTGCATATGTGTATTTTTTCTTTCAACCAGAACGTTGTGATGGTGTTGAAACAAGATACAAAAGCATGCCTATAGTGCTTTGTGAAAGCCAGATCTATTATTGCATAAATGTGATCCTCATTGAGCCAATGGTTTAAGACTTCATTGGAATCAAACTATGCCAAAACTAAGAGATTCTATTCTAGGTGGATAACTGTGTCTGTATTCGTGAAAAGGTATCCAAGACCACCTATGATGACAAACAAGTATTGAAGAAGTATATACTCAATTCTTAAACTAGCCATTTGAAAGGTGTCATTTTTGTTTTATTTACATGATATTCCACCAAATGGTGGAAACTTATTTGATGTTGCACAACACATGTTCTAAGAGTATGGTGAAAGGTGCCGAAATGTCAATCAAGAATAATGGTTAACATGAGGTGAATAAAAAATTCAAGACATATTCCATCAATATGAATGGCGCTTTGCATTTCCTCAAGCATGACGCCTAAGAATGGGGTGACACACACTTTCTACATTAGGGTTCATAAGTATAATAGTGCATGTAGTAAAATTGTTTTGAGTAAGGAGAGGGAATGGCTTGTTACCATGACGCACATTTTTTAGCAACATGTAATATGATTTTTACATTGGTGATGCAAGCTGCGAAGATGCCAATATTGTCAGTAAATGGAGAGTTAGGTTGCTAAAGAGTATATAACATCTCCAGATAAAATGATCTTGGATCCCATCAAGATGTATTTTAATGAATGGGCAAGCTCTTTCTGTTATCCAATGCGATGCAATCATGGTTCGCAAAAATAGTTAATGGAGCATTTGGACTTTTGAGGTAACATAACTTTAAATGTCTTCATCTCTCACAATGATTCATGTAGGCATTATCACCTAGAATATAGTGCATGGGTGCACAAAACGTAGAATAATTGCACAGAATTTGAATGGAACCAATACGTCCCTAGATGAATTTTATACTTCACAAATGCCGTAGAGCTGATAACCTCCACTTGCACCGTAAAATGTTCTAAATGGGGTGTACATCCACAATAATGGGGATCTCAGAGAGGGAATTTCCGGGTTTTTTGGGAGAAGAATTCAATAAGCATACCCTTATTGGAGGTTACTTAACACTTTGGAGGACCTGAAAAGAGGTAGGGCGTGTGGAAACCATTACATGGTTTTCAAATGGAAGTGGTTGAGCAAATGAGGGTCCAGAGTGTCGAGAGAAGAGGTATGGCTTGTGGAAACCATTACAGGTCACTGGATAAATCATTCAATATGTGAATTTTTTACGATTGCCAAATCAATGGTTGTCCAAATCCTCAGTGCGGCTACTTCATCGCAATTCCCTTTTATACCTGCTTGTAGATTTTACCAATTTTCCAAACACTCTACCAGTTCACGTACTTGACATTAGCACGACAAGAAAGTGGGTGGGTTGAGAATGTTGAACAAGTCTCGAGAAAGAAGTTTTTAGAACAACCAAAATCTGAAGTTGTTAAGTTTGGGCAATTGTATTTGTGTTTGGGTGGTTGACAAGCTTGGGCAATTGACAAGATCCTTTTCCTTTAAATGTTAATTTTTTCAGATGAGAAATCTCATATTTGGTGGTGTTTTTGATGAAATAAAGGTCAACCCATGAATTCAAATTACGTTGAGCTTTACATAGCGATCAAGAATATGGTTACCATGAAACCCGTTATACTTGTGGAGGAGAAGTAGTAAAAGAAGCTTGATGTAACTTCAAGTAGCTTGTTGGGGGTTTTGCCACAAGACAATGCATGTCAAAAGGAATGTTGCATGGACTGGCTTCTTTTGGTCTATCACAGTTTCGAAAATCTTAACTTTCAGTTTTCTTGACATGCTGTTTTTGTTTCATTTACATATCTTGAAATTCACATATCATATTTAATGACAGCAATGTTACAAACGTTTTTTTATATGATTCCACTATCAAAATGTTTTGTGACTTGTTCTCTCATTTTATTGTACAATCAAGATTATTGGTCATTCCGTATTCATGTGGAAAGAATTGTATAAAAGAGGAAATTTCCCACATGCCATGTTAATGTTTCCTCATTAGATTTAAAATTTGATTGCTAGAAGACACACTTCATGAATTTGGAGTGTAAAGTTCCAGGTTTTCCACTTTGTATCTCTCAGACTTTTTTGCGATGATGATATGCAAAAAGGGGCATGTTAGACGTCATTATATATCCCCCAAACTTGCCTCTTTTTTTAACATTATATTGGTGTATTTTGTGTTCCTTAAATTGAATGTTTCCTTTACTTATCGTTGCTATTCGTGATGTTCACTTGGGAGTTTGATGTTATTCGAACCTTAAAATTGGAAAGTGCATGATTCACAAGAACTTTTGATGTTTTGTATTTTATTAGAAGGGCATGTATGCATTACTTTGTGAGGCAAGTTTTGACAAGAACCATTACAAAATGGAGAAAATTCTACACATACAAACAGAGAAACCGTCAAATTAACGAATTGGGTTCAACAAATGCGTTGACGCATAGTTGGAAGGGCATGTATTGTTGAGAAAATGCTCGCATTGGTATGGTGGTCCCCATCCTAGGGCACGCGTTAGTTGGTTGTTGGGGGGGGGGGATTGGGGCTCCCGGAATTTACCGGACATGCTAGCCACCAAGGGAAGCTAGTTATTTGTGTTTCCTACTCTTGACCTTTAAATATCCTGGTGCTAGCCAAGGCAAGCTTGTGAACAAGAAACCATAGGTAAGTCAAGGGGAACATGGAGCTTTGCTCTCAACCGGAC
>SZWC01001769.1:160197-177248 GCA_023375785.1 Penium margaritaceum | reverse complement strand
CATCCATATCCATATCCATATCCATATCCATATCCATATCTATATCCATATCCATATCCATATCCATATCCATATCCATATCCATATCCATATCCATATCCATATCCATATCCATATCCATATCGACATCTATATCCATAGGGATGCACTTACATGCACTTACACGCTATGACATGAACGTATACATACTTACACGCACTTACACGATTATACACACAGTTACACGTTCTTACATGCACTTACATGTACTTACACAAACGCAGACGCACTTACATGCAGTTATACGCACTTACACAAACTTACACGTACTTACACACAGTCACACGCACTTAGACAAATGTTCACACACTTACAAATACTTACATGCACTTACATGTACTTACACACACTTACACGTACTTACACGCACTTACACATACGTACACACACTTACACGCACTTAGACGCATTTTCACTAACTTACATGCACTTATACTAACTTACACGCACTTACACAAACTTACACATACTTACACACACTTAAACACACTTGCATGCACTCACACGCACTTACATGCACTTACACACAATTACATACACTTACACAAACGTACACACACTTACACATACTTACATGCACTTACACATACTTACACGCACTTACACACACTTACACGCACTTTCACAGACTTCTACACACTTACACGTACTTACACACACTTACACACACATACACGTACTTACACACACTTACATGAACATACACACACTTACACACACTTACACGCACTTATAGGAACTTTCACGCATTTACACACACTTACATGAACTTACATGCAATTTAACAAAGTAACTCAAACTTACAGGCACTTACATGAACTTACACGCACATACACACACGTACACAAACTTACACGCACTGACATGCACTTACACGCACATACACGAACTTACACGAAGTTAAACAAACTTACAAGAACTCACACGCACTTACACGCATTTTCACGCACTTACACGCATTTTCACGAGCTTACACATACTTACAAAAACTTACACAAACTTTCACGTACTTACATGAACTTCCACGTTTTTACACACACTTACACGCACTTACACGCACTTACACGCACTTACACAAACTCACACGCACTTACACACACTTATACACACTTACACACCCTTACATGCACTTACATACACTTACACGCACTTACACAAACTTACACAAACACACACGCAATTACATGCACTTACACACACTTACACGGACTTAAACGGACATACACTAACTTACATGCACTTACATGAACTTACACGCACTTACACGCACTTACACCAACAAAGACGTAATTACACACACTTACACTCACTTACATGCACTTGCACACACGTAGACACACTTACATGCACTTACATGCATTTACACACACTTACATGAATGTACATGCACTTATACAAACTTACACGTACTCATACACACTTACACACACTTATACATACATTTATACACTTATACATACTTTCAAGCACTTAGACACACTTACACACACTGATACGCACTTACACACACTTACACATACTTACACGCACTTACACAAACAGACACGCACTTACACGCACTTACACGCACTTAGAGGAACTTTCACGCATTTATACACACTTATACACACTGACACACACTTACACAAAGTAACACAAACTTACACACACTCACATGTACTTCCACGCACTTACACGCACTTACAATAACATACACGCACTTACACGCACTTACACGTACTTACATGCACCTACATGTACTTACATGCACTTACACAAACTTATACTAACGTACACGCAGTTACACACACTTTCATGCACTTACACAAGCTTACAGACACTTACACACACTTATGCATAATTACACAAACTCACATAAGCTTACACGCACTTACATGCCCTTACACGTACTTACACACACTTACACGCACTTACACAAACGTACACGTACTTACACGTACGTACACATACTTGAACGCACTTACACGCACTTACACAAACTTACATGTACTTGCACGCACTTAAACGTACTTACACGAACTAACATGCACTTAAACAAACTTACACGCACTTACACAAACTTCCACGCACTTACATGCACTTATATGCACTTACACGTACTTTCACACACTTACACGCACTTACACAAACTTACACAAAAATACACGTACTTACACACACTTAAATACACTTACACAGAGCTACATGCACTTACACTAAACTACATACACTTGTACAAACTTACACACACTTACAAAAACTTACACGCACTTACTCACACTTACACACGCTTGCACACACATAAACGCACTTACATGCACCTACACGCACATACACGTACTTACACACACTTACACGCACTTACATGTAGTTACACTAACATACACGTACTTACATGCACTTACACACACTTACACACACTTACACAAACTTAGATGCACTTACATGTACTTACACACTATAACACGAACTTACACGCACTTACACGCAGTTACATGGAATTACACTCACTTACACTAACTTACACAAACATACACGCACTAACACACACTTAAATGGGCTTATACTCACTTGAAAAACCTTACACGCAATTACATGGACTTACATGCACGTACACGCACTGACACAAAGTTACACACACGTATACACACTTTCACACACTTGCACAAACTTACACGCAGTTACACGCACTTACATGCACTTACACACACTTGCATGCACGTACACGCACTTACATGCACTTATCCAAACTTACACGTACTTACACACACTTACACGTACTTACATGCACTTACACGTACTTACAAACACTTACATGCACTTACATGCACTTACACGCATTTGCACAAACATACACAAGAATACACACACTTACACGCACTTACACACACTTACACGCACATACACAAACTTAGACACACTAACACGCAATTACACGTACTTACACACACTTACACATACTTACACACACTTACACGCACTTACACAAACATACACGCACTTACACACACTTATATGCACTTACACATACTCAAACACACTTACACACACTTGAACATACTTACACGCACTTACACACACTTACACCCACTTACACGTACTTACACACACTTACACGCACTTTCACAGACTTACACCCACTTATACTAACTTACACGCACTAACACAACATTACACGTACTTACACATAATTACACGAACTTACACGCAGTTACACGAACTTACATGCACTTACACGCACTTTCACGCACTTACATGAACTTACACACACTTACACGTACTTGCATGCAATTACAAGAACTTACACACACTTGCACGCACTTACAGGCACTTGCACACATGTAAACACACTTACACGCACTTACATGCACTGACAAGAATTTACATGCACTGACACACACTTACACGCACTTACATGCACTTACACGTACGTATACAAACGCGCACTTACACACACTTACACACAATTACCCACACTTAAACGTACCTTTATACATTTGTACATACTTACATGTACTCACACCACTTACATGCACTTACATGCACTTACACGCACTTACACATACTTACACGCACTTACACAAACATACACTCACTTACACACACTTACACACACTTACACAAAGAAACACAAACTTACACACACTTACATGCACCTACACGCACTTACACAAGCTTACACAAATTTCCACATACTTTTATGCACTTACACGTACTAACAAAAACGTACACGTACTTACACACACTTACACACACTTACACACACTTACACAAACTTACACATACTTACACGCACTTAAATGTACTTATACAAACTTACATAAAACTATAGCAGTTACATGCACTTACACGCACTTACACGCACTGACATACACTTACGAAAATGAACACCCACTTCAACGTACTTATACGTACTTAAACGCACTTACACGCACTTACGCACACTTCCACGAGCTTACACGTACTTACACGTACTTACACGCACTTACACAAACTTACACGCACTTTCACGCACTTACACGCACTTGCACAAACTTATACAAACTTACACGGACTTACATGTACCTACACGCAATTACATGCACTTACACACACTTTCACGCACTTACACACACTTACACGAACATACACGCACTTACACACACTTACATGTACTTACACAGACTTACACGCACTTACACTAACTTGCATACACTATACGAACTAACAGGCACTTACACAAACTTACACACACTTTCACACACTTACATGCACTTCCACGCACTTACACGCACTTGCACACACTTACACGCACTTGCATGAACTTACAATAACTTACACGTACTTACACTCACTTACACACACTTACACACAATTACATATACTTACACACATGTACACAAACTTACACACACTTACAAGTACTTCCACACACTTACACGTACTTACATGTAATTACACGCACTTACACGTACTTACACGTATTTACACGCACTTACATGCACTTACATACACTTACACGCACTTACATACACTTACACGCACTTACACGCACTTACATACACTTACATACACTTACACGCACTTACACATACTTACACGTATTTACACGCACTTACATGCACTTACATACACTTACACGCACTTACACGTACTTACACAAACATACACGTACTTATGCGCACTTACACACACTTACACACACTTACACAAACTTAGTCGCAGTTACACGCACTTACACACACGTACACAAATGTCCACGCAGTTACACTCACATACACGCGCTTACAGACACTTACATGCTCTTACATGCACTTACAGGCACTTACACGCACTTACAAACTTACACACACTTACACACACTTACACGTACTTACACAAACTTGCATACACTTGCACATACTTACACCAACTTACATGCAATTACACATACTTAAACAAACTTACACACATGTACACACACTTACACGCATGCACTTACACATACTTACACACACTTACACACACTTACACCTACTTACATGCACTTACACGCACTTAGACGCACTTATACACACTTACACGCACTTACAAGAACATGCACACACTTACACATACATACATGCACTTACATGTTCTTACACAAACTTACACAAACATACAAGTACTTACACGCACTTGTACACACTTCTACGTACTTACATGCACTTACACACAATTATATGTACTTACACGCACTTGCATGCACTTACACAAACTCTCACGCACTTAAATGCACTGACACACTCTTACATGGACTTAAACACACTTACACTAACTTACACGCACTTACAAAAACTTACATGCACCTACACGCACTTACAAGAATGTACACGCATTTACACACACTCTCACACACATACATGAACTTTCACACACTTACACGTAGTTACACACACTTATAGGAACGTTCACTCACGTAGACTCATTTACACGCACTTACACGCACTTACACAAACTCACACAAACTTACACATACTTACATGCACTTACACGCATTTACACGTACTTACACAAACTTACACGCACCTATACACACTCACACAAACTTACATGAACTTACACATACTTACATGCACTTACACACACTTGAACAAACTTACACGCACTTACAAGAACTTACACAAACTTACACAAACTTACACAAACTTACACGTACTTACACATACTTACACGCACTTAAAAGCACTTACACACAGTTGCACGCACTTACACACACTTTCACGCACATACATGAACTTACTTGCACTTACACACACTTACACGTACTTACACTAATTCACACGCACTTACACGCACTTACACGCACTTACAAGAACTTACACGCACTGACACGCACGTGAACGCCCTTACACGTACTTGCACACACTTACACGAGCTTACATGCACTTACACACACTTACACGCACTGAAATACTCTTACACGCACTTACATGTTCTTATAGACACTTACACGCACTTGCACGTACTTACATGCACTTACACACACTTACAAAAACTTACACAAACATACACGCACTTACACGCACTTACGCACACTTACACAGACTTACACGCACTTACACTAACTTACACGCAGTTACATGAATGTACAAGCACTAACACACACTTACACAAAGTTACACGCACTTATACGTACTTGCACACACTTGGAGGAACTTGCACGCACTTACATGCACTTACACGCACATACATGAACTTACAAGCACTTGCACAAACGTACACGTACTTACACGCACTTACACAAACGTACCCACACTTACACTCACTTACACGTACTTACACCCACTTTTAGATACTTACACATACTTACACGCACTAACACGCACTTACATGCCCTTACACACACTGACACGCACTTACACAAACTTATACAACATAAAAGAAACAACACGCACTTACATCTACTTACACGGACTTACACGCTCTAACACTAACTTACTTGTACTTTCACAAACTTATACACACTTACATGCACTCACACAAACGTACACGTACTTACACGTAAATACACAAACTTACACGCACATACATGCACTTATACGCACTTACACAAAGGTACACGTACTTGCACGCACTTACACTCACTTACACGCTCTTACACATACTAACACACACTTACACCAACTTACATGCACTTACACGTACTTACACGAACTCTCACACACTCAAACATACTTACATGATCTTATACGCACTTACACGTACTTAAATACACTTACATGGCTTACACGTACTTACACGCACTTACACGCACTAATACACACATGCACTTACACAAACATACATGGACTTGCACAAACATACATGGACTTACACGCACTTACGCACACTTACATGCACTTACACGCACTTACACACACTTACACGCACTTACACGCACTTACACGTACTTACACGCACTTACACGCACTTACACGTACTTACACGCACTTACACGCACTTACACGTACTTACACGCACTTACACGCACTAATACACACATGCACTTACACAAACATACACGGACTTGCACAAACATACATGGACTTACACGCACTTACACACACTTACACACACTTACACCAACTTACATGCACTTACACGTACTTACACGAACTCTCACACACTCAAACATACTTACATGATCTTATACGCACTTACACGTACTTAAATACACTTACATGGCTTACACGTACTTACACGCACTTACACGCACTAATACACACATGCACTTACACAAACATACATGGACTTGCACAAACATACATGGACTTACACGCACTTACGCACACTTACATGCACTTACACGCACTTACACACACTTACACGAACTTACACACACTTACATGCACTTAAATGCACTTACATGCACTTATACAAACTTACACGCACTTTCACATACTTACACACCCTTACACAAACTTACACAAACTTACACGTACTTACATGCACTTAACCACGCACATACACAAACATACACACACCTACACACACTTACACACACTTACAGGAACTTTCACACACTAATATGCACTTGCATGAACTCACACGAACTTACACGCACTTACATGCAGTTCTATGCATTTATACAAACTTACACGAACTTCCATGCACTTGCACGCACTTACACAGACTTATACAAACTTACACGAACTTACACACACTTACACACACTTACATGAACTTACACGCACTTACACAAACTTACACGCACTTACACAAATTCACACGTACTAACACGAACTTACACTAACTTACGCAAACGTACACGCACTTACATGCACTTAAATGCACTTATACGCACTTGCACACACTTACACGCACTTACACATTCTTGTACAAACTCACAAGCACTTACACGCACTTACACGCACTTACACGCACTTACACGCACTAACACAAACTTACACGTACTTACACGCACTTACACGCACTTACACCAACTTATACAAACGTACACGAAGTTATATGCACTTACAATCACTTATACGCACTTACATGCACCTAGACATCCTTACATGCACTGACACGCACTTTCACACACTTGCACGTTCTTGTATGCATGTACACGTACTTACACGCACTTATACAAACTTACACAAACATACACGCACTTACATGCACTTACGCACACTTACACGGACTAACACTCAGTTACACTAACTTACACGCACTTACATGGACTTACACGCACTCACATGTACTTACACAAAGTTACATGTACTTATACGCACTTACACACACTTGCACAAACTTACACACACTCACACGCACTTACACGCACTTACACAAACTTACACACACTTGCACGCACTTACATGCACTTACAATCACTTACATGTACATACACACACTTACACGGACTTACACGCACACACACGCACTTACACGTACTTACACGCACTTACACACACTTACACATGCTTACACGTACTTACACGTACTTATACGCACTTACACGCACTTACATGTACTTACATGTACTTACACACACTTTCACGAACATAGATGCACTTACACGTACTTACACGCACTTACACACACTTACACAAACTTAGACGCACTTACACACATTTTTACGCACTTGTAAAAACTTACACATACTTACACACACTTACACGCACTTACACAAACGTACACGCACTTACATGCACATATACGCACTTACACGTGCGCACACATACTTACACACACTTCCATGCACTTATACACACTTACACGCACTTTCACGTACATACACGCACTTACACGTACCTACACACACTTACACCTACTTGTACACACTTTCACAGTCCTATACGCACTTATACTAACTTACACGCACTTACACAAACTTACACGTACTTACATGCACTTATACAAACTCACACGTACTTACGCAAACTTACATGCACTTACATGAACTTTACACATACTTACACACACTTAGTTACACTTACACGCACTTTCAGGCACTTACACAAACGTACACGCACTTACACGCACTTACATGTACTTGAACGCACTTACACACACTTACACACACTTCCATGAACTTACATGTACTTACACGCACTTACACGCACTTACACGAACCTACACACACTTACACGCACTTACACGCACTTACACAAGCTTACACAAACTTGCATGTACTTACATGCACTTACACGCACTTACACGCATTGAAACGCACTTACACAAACTTACACAAACATACACGCACTGACACACTTTGACACGCACTTACACAGACTTATATGCATTTACACTAACTTACATACAGTTATACGAACTAATACACACTTATCCGTACTTACACGCACTTACACGCACTTCCACGCACTTACACACAATTCCACACACTTACACGCACTTACACGCACTTACACATACTTACACACACTTATACACACTTACACACACTTACACGTACTTACATGAACATACACATACTTACACACACTTACACATACTTACAAACTTTTACATGCACTTATATGCACTTACACGCACTTACACAAACTTACACATACTTACACACACTTACACGTACTTACATGAACTTACATACACTTACACACACTTACATGAACTTCCACACACGTACTCGCATTTACACACACATACATGCACATGCACTTACACACACTCACACAATCTTACATGTACTTACGAGTACTTGCATGCACCTACACGCACTAACACGCACTAACATACATCTAAATGCACTTACACACACTTACACACACTTACACACACTTACACACACTTACACGAACTTACACGTACTTACACACACTTACACGCACTTACACATACTTACACACTCTTCCACGCACTTACACACACTTACACGCACCTACACGCACTAACACACACTAACACGCACTCACACGCACTTACATGCATTCACATGCACTTACACACAGTTATACACACTTACATGCACTTACATGTACTTACATGCACTTGCAGGAACGTACACCCACTTACACACACTTACACACACTTACACGTACTTACTCGCACTTACACGTACTTACACATTCTTACACAAACTTACACGCACTTACATGCACTTACACGCACTTACACACACTTACATGTACTTACAAGAACTTACACGCACGTACACACACTTACACACACTTACACACACTTACACGCACTTACACGCACTTACACGCACTTACACGCACTTACACGCACTTACACGCACTTACACGCACTTACACGCACTTACACGCACTTACACGCACTTACACGCACTTACACACACTTACACGTACTTACAAGAACTTACACGCACGTACACACACATACACACACTTACACAAACTTACACATACTTACATGCACTTACATGCACTTGCACACACTTACACAGACTAACCCAAACTTACACACACGTACACGTACTTACATGCACTTACATGAATGTACACCCACTTACACACACTTACACACACTTACAAGTACTTACTCGCACTTACACGTACTTACACATTCTTACACAAACTTACACGTACTTACATGCACTTACACTAACTTACACAAACTAACATGTACTTACACGCACTTATGTGTACTTACATAAACTTACACAAACTTACACACACTTACACGCACTTACACGCACTTACACAAAATTACAAGCACTTACATGCACTTACACAAGCTTACACGCACTTAGACACACTTACATGTACTTACACAAACGTACACGCATGTCCACACACTTACACGTACTTACACGTACTTACATGCACTTACACGTACTAACACGCACTTACACGCACTTACACAAACTAACACGCACTTACACACACTTACACACACTTGCGCACACTTACACACCCTTACACACCCTTAAATGCCATTTCTTGCTCTTACACACACTTACACGCACTTACACGAACTTACATACACTTTCACGAACTTACACGCACTTACACACACTTCACGTAATTGTTTACATACCCAAATCTACGGCGGTTCACCTCCCGCGAGTGACAAGCCCAACAGCTCGGGCGGTGACACCGACCGAGCCTTCCCTGCTCCACCGACCAACTGGTCCGGCCTGCCACGGGTCCGGTCCGGCCTGCTTTGTGCGGAGTTGCAACGTGACTCCGCACAAAACAACAGCAACAGGAGCAGCACGGTAGTTGCGGCTGCAAGCATCACACCGCCCACCTTAGGAGGTGTACTCTCCGTAGTAGCAGCAGCTAGGAGCAAAGGCCAAGTGCCGCTCACAACTACTTTGGCTAGAACTACTGTTTTTGTTCTTTGCCTTCTTTCATCATTATCAAGCATCGTTTCAATTTTTCATTCAACTCCCTTCCGTTACCCTCAGTTCTTCTTCTCCGAGTACTATTGCCCCTTGCTTCCGCTTCCGCCTTCATGTCCATCCCTACCGCTTCACTCCGTGTGCTCGACTTCCGCCTTTGCCTCCGCCTGCATGTCCGGCTTGCTCTGTTTTTCCAACAGCAAGTAGGGCGCAAGTATGGTGCAAATAGGACGCAACTAGGGCACAACTAAGATGCATGTAGTGCACAAGTAGGACACAACTAGGGTACAACTAGGTTGCGACTAGGGCGCAAGTAGGACACAAGTAGGACNTTATCAAGCATCGTTTCAATTTTTCATTCAACTCCCTTCCGTTACCCTCAGTTCTTCTTCTCCGAGTACTATTGCCCCTTGCTTCCGCTTCCGCCTTCATGTCCATCCCTACCGCTTCACTCCGTGTGCTCGACTTCCGCCTTTGCCTCCGCCTGCATGTCCGGCTTGCTCTGTTTTTCCAACAGCAAGTAGGGCGCAAGTATGGTGCAAATAGGACGCAACTAGGGCACAACTAAGATGCATGTAGTGCACAAGTAGGACACAACTAGGGTACAACTAGGTTGCGACTAGGGCGCAAGTAGGACACAAGTAGGACATAACAAGGACGCAAGTAGGGTACAAGTAGGGTGCAACTAGGGTGCAACTAGGGCACAACAAGGGCGCAACTATGGTGCACGTAGGGTGCAAGTAGGGCGCAACTAAGGTACAACTAGGGCATAACTAGGGTGCAAGTAGGGCGCAAGTAGGGCGCAAGTAGCGTGTAACTAGGGTGTAACTAGGGCACAACTAGGGTGCAAGTAGGGTGCATTTAGCGTGCAAGTAGGGCGCAACTTGGACAAAACCAGGGTGCAACTAGGACGCAAGTAGGGCACAAGTAGGGCGCAAGTATGACACAACTAGGATGCAAGTAGGAGGCAAGTAGGGTACAACTAGGGTGCAACTAGGACACAACTAGGACGCAAATAGGATGCAAGTAGGGTGCAACTAGGGTGCACCTAGGACGCAACTAGGGCGCAACTAGGACGTAACTAGGACGTAGCTTATGCCCAACTGAGGCGCAACTAGGACGCAACTAGGGCACGACTAGGGTGTGACTAGGGCGCAAGTAGGGCGCAACTAGGGCACAACTAGGACACAACTAGGGCACAACTAGGGCCCAAATAGGACACAAGTAGGGTGTAACTAGGGTAGAACTAGGGCGAAAGTAGGGTGCAAGTAGGGCACAAGTAAGGCGCAACTAGAACGTAACTATGGCTTAACTAGGGTGCAAGTAGGACGCAATTAGGGCGTAAGTATGGCGCAATGATGGCCGACTAGGGCACAACTAGTTTGTAACTAGGGTGAAAGTAGGGCGCAAGTAGGGCGCAACTAGGGTGCAAGTAGGGTGCAAGTAGGATACAAATACGGTAAAACTAGGACGCAACTAGGGCACAACTAGGGCATAGGTAGTGCCCAACTGAGGTACAACTAGGGCGTAACTAGGACGCATGTATGGCGCAGCTAGGGCGTAAGTATGGTGCAACTAGGGAGCAATTATGGTGCAAGTAGGACACAACTAGGGTGCAACTATGGGTAACTAGGGTGCAACTAGGTCTTAACTAGTGCCAAACTCCGTACGAATCTGTCTGACTCCGTATAACTCCGTACAACTCTATTCAACTCTGTACAACTCAATACAACACCGTGAAACTTGCTACAACTTGCTACAACTCCGTAAAACTCCGTACAACTTTGTACAACTCTGTACAACTCTGTACAACTCCGTACAACTGCGTACAACTCCGTACAACTCCGTACAATTCCATACAACTCCGTACAACTCAGTACAAGTCATAACACATCCGTCCAACTCTGTACAGCTCTGTACAGCTCTGTACAACTCCGTACAACTCTGTACAAATTGCTAGAACTCAGCACAACTCTGTACAACTCCGTACAGCTTTATTCAACTGTGTACACCTCCGTACAACTTCCTACAACTCGGTACATCTCCATACAACTCGGCACACCTCCATACAACTCCGTACAACTTTTCTACAACTTGCCACAAAAGCGTACATCTCCATACAATTCAGTACAAGTCCGTACAACTCTGTCCAACTCCGTTCAACACCGTACAATCCCCTACTATTCCGTAAAACTCCCTACGACTCCGTACGACTCCGTACAACTCCGTACTACTCCTTACAACACCCTACAACTCCATACAACTTTGTAGAACTCCATACAACTCCGTACAACTCTGTAAAATTCCGTACAACTCCGTAAATCTCCGTTCAAATCACTACAATTCCATACAACGCTGTACAACTCTGTACAACTCTATACAACTCTTCATAACTCTGTAGAACTTCGTACAACTCCGTGCAACTCCGTACTACTCCGTACAAATCCATACAACTCCCTACAACTCCGTAAAACTCTGTACAACTCTGTACAACTCCGTACAACTCCGTATAACTCCGTACAACTCTGCATAACTCCGTACAACTCCGTATAAAACTGTACAACTCCGTACAACTCCGTCTAACTCTGTACAACCCCGTACAACTGCGTACAACTCTGTCAAACTCTGTAGAACTTGCTACAACTTGCTACAATACCATGCAACTCCATACAACTCTATACAACTCCGTACAGCTCTGTACAACTCCATACAACTCTATAGAAATTGCGTCACCTCCGTATAAATCCGTACAACTCCGTACAATCCCGTACAGATTCATACACCTCTATACATCTATATTCAGCTCCGTACAACTCCATACTACTCAGACAATGTTTCTACAACTTGCTACAAATCCGTACAACTCTGTACAAATCTGTACAACTGCATACAACTCAGCGTAACTCTGTGCAACTCCGCAGAACTCCGTACAATTCCCTACAACTCCCTACAACTCCCTACGACTCTTTACGACTCCGTCTAACTCCGTACAACTCTGTACAAATCCGTAAAATGCCTTACAACTCCGTATAAGTCCTTACAAATTGCTACAACCCCGTACAGCTCCATACAGGTCCGTGCAACTCATACAACTGTGTACAACATTGTACAACTTTGTACAACTATGTATAGTTCAGTACAACTCAGTGCAACTACGTACAACTCTGTAAAACTCTGTACAAATTGCTACAACACCGTACAACTCCGTACAGCTCCTTATAGCTCCGTACAGCTCTGTAAAACTCCGTATAGCTCCGTACAGCTCCCAAAAACTCCGTATAACTCCACACAACTCTGCAAATCTCCATACAACTCTGAAAAATGCTTCTATAGTCTGCTACAAATCCGTACAACTCCATACAACTCCGTACAACTCCGTGCACCTCTTTCCAACTCACCACTGACACCGCTTTCTACGACATCCTCCAGACTCATGATCCTCGTGCAGAAGCACTACAAGATGTGTTCTCCACCATCAACAACGCTGTACTCAGGGACTGCCGATGTACCTCTATCACCTGCGCACTAACAGACCCTGTCAACTTACACTCGAACAAGTTCCTCCCCCTCCTTAACCTTGCCTGGCCTACCTCCCGCTCCCACCGACCTCATTTACCCCAACGCCTCCTGAATCCCTTTCTTGATCAACTATGGTGGTCATCTTCAAGGGGGGTGTCACAATAAAAGAAGATGACCCCACTCAGTTTGGTACACACTCTTCCTCTCTCGGATATTCTGATTTCTCCATAATGGTTTATCTCCGGTATGAATCACCTCGGTCACACCCACCACTAGCCGTTCTCGGTCGTGCTCCGACCAACGCACACCCTACCAAGTGATCCCATAATAAGTGGTTAGACCGTAAAATGCGTCCAGCTAGCGCCCAAGAAGCCGTTGTTTGTTCTTTGTCCTGATCTGTTGCATATATGGAGGATGTTTATTCCCTCCGAGTTTAACCCAGAAGATTTCTTTCCATCGTGCTCGCCTTTGGTTCCAAGTAGGGCGTAACTAGGGCGCAAGTATGGTGCAAGTAGGGCGCACATAGGGCACAACTAGGGCGCAACTAGGGCTTAACTAGGGCGCAACTAGGGTGTAGCTAGTGCCCAACTCAGGCACAACTAGGACCCAACTAGGGCGCAAGTAGGACAAAACTAGGGTGCAAGTAGAGTGCAACTAGGGTGCAATTAGAGCGCAACTAGGACGTAACTGGGACACAACTAGGGCTCAACTAGGGCCCAAGTAGGGCGCAAGTAGGGCGCAACTAGGGTACAACTAGAGTATAAGTAAGACGCAAGTAGGGCACAAGTAGGGCGCAAGTAGGGTACAACTAGAATGCAACTAGCGCGCAAGTAGGGTGCAAGTATGGCGTAAGTATGGTGCAAGTAGGGCGCAACTAGGGTACAACTAGGGTGCAAGTAGGGCGTAAGTACGACGCAACTAGGATGCAACTAGGACGTAGCTAGTGCCCACCTAAGGCGCAACTATGGCGCAGCTAGGGCGCAAGTAGGGAACATATACGGCGTAAGTAGGACACACCTAGGGTGTGACTAGGGCGCAACTAGGGCGTAAGTAGGATGTAGCTAGTGCCCAACTGAGACGCAACTGGGGTACAACTAGGGCGCAAGAACGGCACAACTACGGCGCAAGTAGGGCGCAACTAGGGAACAACTAGGGCGTAACCAGGGCGCAACTAGGGCGCAAGTAGGGCGCAAGTAGGGCGCAAGTAGGGCGCAACTAGGGGGCAACTAGGACGCAACTAGGGAGAAACTAGGGCGCAACTAGGGCGCAAGTATGACACTAGTAGGGCGCAACTAGGGCGCAACTAGGGGGCAACTAGGGCGCAAGTAAATTACAAGTAGGACAAAAGAAGGGCGCAAATAGGGTGCAACTAGGGTTCAACCAGGACACAAGTAGGGCGCAACTAGGGGGCAACTAGGGCGCAACTAGGACGCAAGTAGGGCGCAAGTAGGGTGCAACTAAGGCGCAACTAGGGTCCAACTAGGGCCCAACTAGGGCGTAGCAAGTGCCCGACTGAAGCGCAACTAGGTCGCAACTAGGGCGCAAGTCGGGCGCAACTAGGGTGCAAGTAGGACGCAACTAGGGCGTAAGTGGGACACAAGTAGGACACAACTAGAGTGCACCTAGGGTGCAACTAGCCTAGATGAACTAGGGCGTAGCTAGTGCCCAACTGAGGCGCAACTAGGGCGCAACTAGGGCGCAACTAGGGCGCAACTAGGGTGCAAGTAGGGCGCAAGTAGGGCACATGTAGGCCATATCTAGGATGCAACTAGGGCGCAACTAGGGTGCAACTAGGGCGCAACCTGGGCGCAACTAGGGCGCAACTAGGGTGCAAGTAGAGCATAAGTAGGGGCAAACTAGGGTGCAACTAGGGCGCAACTAGGATACAAGTAGGGCGCAAGTAGGTAACAAGTAGGACGCAACTAGGGCGCAACTGGTGCGCAACTAGGACGCAAGTAGGACGCAAGTAGGGCACAAGTAGGGCACAACTAAGACGCAACTAGAGTGCAACTAGGGCACAAGTAGGGTGCAAGCAGGGCGCAACTAGGGTGTAACTAGGGCGCAACTAGGGCACAACTTGGGTGCAGCTAGGGCGCAACTAGGGCGTAGCTAGTGTCGAACTGAGGCGCAACTAGGGCGCAACTAGGACACAACTATGACGCAACTAGGGCGCATTTAGGGCGCAACTAGGGCGCAACTAGGGCACTAGTAGGGCACAACTAGGGCACCACTAGGGTGCAACTAGGGTGAAACTAGGTCGCAACTA
>SZWC01001769.1:137336-160186 GCA_023375785.1 Penium margaritaceum | reverse complement strand
ACTAGGGCGTAGCTAGTGCCCAACTGAGGCGCAACTAGGGCGCAACTAGGACACAACTATGACGCAACTAGGGCGCATTTAGGGCGCAACTAGGGCGCAACTAGGGCACTAGTAGGGCACAACTAGGGCACCACTAGGGTGCAACTAGGGTGAAACTAGGTCGCAACTAGGACGTAGCTAGTACCCAACTGAGGCCCAAGTAGTGCGCAACTGGGGCGCAACTAGGGCACAACTAGGGCTCAAGTAGGACGCAACTAGGGCGCAAGTAGGGTACGAGTAGGGCGCAAGTATGGCGCAAGTAGGAGGCAACTAGGGCGTAACTAGGGCGCAAGTAGGGTGCAAATATGGCGCAAGTAGGGCGTAACTAGGGCACAACTAGGGTGCAACAAGGGTGCAACTAGGACGCAAGTAAGGCGCAAGTAGGACACAACTAGGGCGCAACTAGGGTGCAACTAGGGCGCAACGAGGACACAATTAGGGCGCAAGGTGGGTGCAACTAGGGCACAACTAGGGCACAACAAGGACACGAGTCAGGCGCATGTAGGGCATAAGTAGGGCGCAACTAGGGTACAACTAGGGCGCAATTAGGACGCAAGTAGGGCGCAAGTAGGGCACAACAAGGGTGCAACTAGGATCCAACTAGGACGAAACTAGGGTGCAACTAGTGCACAACTAGGATGTGGCTAGTGCCAACTGAGGCACAACTAGGGTGCAACTAGGGCGCAACTAGGGCGGAACTAGGCGCAAGTAGGGCGCAAAAGGGGTGCAAGTAGGGCCCAACTGAGGCGCAACTAGGGTGTAACTAGGTCGCAACTAGGGTGCAACTAGGGCGTAACTAAGGGTGCAAGTAGGACACACGTAGGATACAAGTACGGTGCAACTAGGACGTAACCAGGGTGTAACTAGGGTGCAACTAGGGCGAAACTAGGACTTAACTAGGGATGAAGAAGGGCGCAACTAGGGCGCAAGTAGGGCGCAAGTAGGGTACAAGTAGGACGCAACTAGGGTGCAAACATGGTACAACTAGGGCACAAGTAGGGCGCAAGTAGGGCACAAGTAGGGCGCAACTAGGACGCAACTACGGTGCAAATAGGATGCAAGGAGGACGCAAGTAGGCTGCAACTAGGACGCAAGTAGGGCACAAGTTGGGCGCAACTAAGGCGCAACTAGGGCACAACTAGGCCGTAAGTAGGGCGCAAGTAGGACACATCTAGGGAACAACTAGGACGCAACTAGGGTGCAACTAGGGCGCAAGTAGGGCGCAAGTAGGGCGCAAGTAGGACGCAAGTAGGGTGCAATTAGGGCACAACTAGGGCACAACTAGGGCGCAAGTAGGGCACAAGTATGGCGCAAGTAGGGTGCAACTAGGGCGTAACTAGGGTGCAAGTGGGGCACAAGTAGGTCACAACTAGGGCGCAACTAGGGCGCAACTAGGGCGCAAGTAGGGCGCAAGTAGGACGCAACTAGGGAACAAATATGGCGCAACTAGGGCACAACTAGGACGTAGCTAGTGCCCAACTGAGGTGCAAATAGGGTGTAACTAGGGCGCAAGTACGGTGCACCTAGGGCGCAAGCTAGGTGCAACTAGGGCACCAGCAGGGCACAAGTAGGACCCAACTAGGGCGCAACTAGGGCGCAAGTAGGGTGAAACTTGGACGTAGCTAGTGGCCAACTGAGGCACAATAACGGCGCCACTAGGGTGCAAGTAGGGTGCAACTAGGGTACAAGTAGGGGACAACTAGGACGCAAGTAGGGCGCAAGTAGGGTGCAAGTAGGGTGCAAGTAGGGTGCAACTAGGGTGCAACTAGGGCACAAGTAGGGTGCACCTAAGTCGCAAGTAGAGCACAACTAGGGCGCAACTAGGGCGCAAATAGGGTGCAACTAGGGCACAAGAAGGGCGTAGATAGGTTGCAACTAGGATGAAACTAGGGCACAACTAGGGTACAAGTAGGGTGCAAGTAGGGCGCAAGTAGGACGCAAATAGGGCGTAACTAGGGCGCAAGTAGGGCGCAAGTAGGACGCAAGTAGGGCACAACTAGGACACAACTAGGGCACATATAGGGCGCAAGTAGGGCGCAAGACGACACAACGAGGGTGCAACTAGGGTATAACCACGACACAACTAGGACGCAACTAGGGTGCAACTAGGGCGTAGCTAGTGCCCAACCGAGGCACAACTAGGGCGCAACTAGGGTGCAACTAGGGCGCAACTATGACGTAAGTACGGCACAAATAGGGCGCAACTAGGGTGCAACTAGGGCGCAACTATGACGTAAGTACGGCACAAATAGGGCGCAACTAGGGTGCAACTAGGGCGCAACTAGGTCATAGCTAGTACCCAAATGAGGCACAACTAGGCCGCAACTAGGGCGGAACTAGGGCGCAACTAGGACGCAACTAGGGCGCAACTAGGGCACAAGTAGGACGCGAGTAGGACGCAAGTAGGGTTCAAATAGGGCATAACTAGGGTGCAACTAGGGCGTAGCTAGTGTCCAACTGAGGCACAACTAGGGCACAACTAGGACGTAACTAGGGTGGAACTAGGGCACAAGTAGGGCGCAACTAGGATGCAACTAGGGTGCAAGTAGGGCGTAGCTAGGACGCAACTAGGGTGCAACTGAGATGCATGTAGGACGTAACTAAGATGCAACTAGGGCACGACTAGGGTGCAAGTAGGGCAAACGTAGGGTGCAACTAGGGCGCAAGTAGGGTGCAACTAGGGCGCAACTAGGGCACAACTAGGGCGCAACTAGTGCGCAACTAGGGTGCAAGCAGGGCGCAAGTAGGGCATAACTAGGGCATAACTAGGGTGCAGATAGGACGCAAGTAGGGTGCAAGTATCATGTAACTAAGGTACAACTAGGGCACAACTAGGGCACAAGTAGGGTGCAAGTAGGACGCAAGTAGGGTGCAACTAGGGTACAACTAGGGTGTAACTAGGGTGGAAGTAGGACGCAAGTAGGGTGCAAGTAGGATGAAACTAGGACACAAGTAGGGGGCAAATAAGGGGCAACTAGGGTGCAACTAGGGCACAACTAGGGCGCAACTAGGGCGCATGTAGGGCGCAACTAGGACGCAACTATCGCACAACTAAGGTGCAACTAGGGCATAACTAGGGTGTAGCTAGTGCCCAACTGAGGCGCAACTAGGGCGTAACTAGGGCGCGACTAGGGTGTAACTAGGGCGTAACTAGGGCACAGCTAGGGCGCAAATAGGGTACAAATAGCATGCAACTAGGACGCAACTAGGGCCCACGTTGGACGTAAGTAGGGAGTAACTAGGGTGAAACTAGGGTATAAGTAGGGCGCAAGTAGGGTGCAACTAGAGCGCAACTAGGGCACATCTAGGGTGCAAGTAGGACACAAGTAGGACGTAGATAGGGTACAACTACGGCGCAACTAGGACACAACTAGGAAGTAGCTAGTGTCCAACTGAGGTGCAACTAGGGCGCAACTAGGATGCAAGTATGGCGCAACTAGGGCGTAAGTAGGGCGGAACTGGCGCAAGTAGGGTGCAAGTAGGGCACAACAAGGAGGCATCTAGGGCGCAACGAGGGCGAAACTAGGACGCATCTAGTGCCAACTCTGAACGACTCCGTCCAACTCCATACAACTCCATACAACTCTGCAGAACTCCGTACAACTATGTACAACTCTGTACAACTCCGTACAACACTCTAAAACTTGTTACAACGCGCTCCAACTTCGTAAAAACTCCATACAACTTTGTATAAATCCGTACAACTCTGTACAACTCCGTACAACTCTGTACAACTCCGTACGACTCCGAAAAAAAAGCTGCACATCCGTACAACTCTATACAGCTCCGTACAACTCTGTACAACTCCGTACAGCTCTGTACAAATCGCTAGAACTCTGCAAAAATTTGTACACCTCCGTACAACTTCGTACAACTCTATACACCTCTGTAAAGCTGCAAACAACTCTGCACAACCCCATACAACTCCGCACACCTCCATACAACTCCGTACAATGTTTCTACAACTTGCTACAAATCCGTTCAACTCCATACAATTTTGTACAAGTGCGTACAACTCTGTCCAACTCCGTACAACCCCCTACAATTCACTATAACTCCCTACGACTCCCCCTCTGACCATTTCTGAATTGTAGTATGAGTTGTCACTGCTGGCCTGAGATAGAAAAACTTGGTCATGGTCAGTGACATACGCCTACTTTGGTCGGTCATGGTGCATGGTAGCCATACCGTGCCCCTACGTATTGAAGGTCTTTGTACTTGCTAGTCAATCACTAGTATTCCAAACCCTTTGTTCCCCCCTCTGACCATTTTTGAACTGTATTATGAGTTGTCAATGCTGACCACACATAGTGAAATTATCTGGTCAAGTTCAGTGACATATGCCTACGTTGGTTGGTCATTCTGCATGGTAGGCACAACGTGCCACTACGTATCGAAGATCTTTGTGCTAACTAGTTGATAACTAGTACTCTTAAACCATTGTTTCTCCCTCTGACCATTTGTAACTTAACTCATGAGTTGTTAATGTTGACCACCCCTAGTGAAATTCTTTGGTGATGGTCAGTGACATATGCCTGTTTTGGTTGGTCATTGTGCATGGTAGCCAAGCCGTGCCACCACTTATTGAAGGTCTTTGTACTTGCTAGTTGATAACTAGTATTCCCCAAGAATTGTTTCCCCCTCTCACCATTTGTGACTAAAGTCATGAGTTGTAAACGTTGACCACACATGGTGAAATTCATTGGTCATGGTCAGTGACATGCCTACTTTGGTTGGTCATTGTGCATGGTAGCCACACCGCACCACTACTTATTGAAGGTCTTTGTACTTGCTAGTTAGTTACTAGTATTCTGAAACCAATTTTTCCCCCTCTGACCATTTGTGACTTGTATTATGATTTGTCAACGTTGACCACATAGAGTGAAATTCTTTGGTTATGGTCAGTGATATAAGTCTACTTTGGTTGGTCATTGTGCATGGTAGCCACACCATGCCACTACTTGATGAAGGTCTTTGCACTTGCTAGTTGATATCTAGAAATTCCAAACCATTTTTTCCCCCTCTGACCATTTGTGACCCGTATTATGGGTTGTCAACGTTGACCACACATAGTGAAATTTGCTGGTCATGTTCAGTAACATATGCCTACTATGGTTGGTCATTGTGCATGGTGGCCACATTGTGTCACTAGTTATTGAAGGTCTTTGTACTTGCCAGTCAATAACGAGTATTCTCAAACAATTGTTTCCCCCTCTGACCATTTGTGACTTGTGTTATGAGTTGTAAACGTTGACCACCCATAGAGAAAATCTTCGGTCATGGTCAGTGACATATACCTACTTTGGTTGGTCATTGTGCATGGTGGCCACATTGTGTCACTAGTTATTGAAGGTCTTTGTACTTGCCAGTCAATAACGAGTATTCTCAAACAATTGTTTCCCCCTCTGACCATTTGTGACTTGTGTTATGAGTTGTAAACGTTGACCACCCATAGAGAAAATCTTCGGTCATGGTCAGTGACATATACCTACTTTGGTTGGTCATTGTGCATGGTAACCACACCTTGCCACTACTTATTGAATGTATTTGTAATTGCTAGCTGGTATCTAGTATTCCCAAAGAATTGTTTCCCCCTCTGACCACTTGTGACTTGTATTATGAGTCATCAACGCTGGCCACAGATAGTGAAATTCTTTGGTCATGGTCACTGACATATACCTACTTCGGTTGGTCATTGTGCATGGTAACCACACCTTGCCACTACTTATTGAATGTCTTTGTAATTTCTAGCTGGTATCTGGTATTCCCAAACCATTGTTTCCCCTGCTAACCATTTGTGACTTGTACTATGAGTTGTCAACGTTGAACACACATGGTGAAATTGTCTGGTCATGGTCAGTGACATATGCCTGCCTTGGTTGGTTAGTGTGCATGGTAGCCACACTGTGCCACTACTTATTGAATGTCCTTGTACTTACTGGAAAACAAATAGTATTCCAAACCCATTGTTTCCCCCTTGGACCATTTGTGAATCGTTTTACGAGTTGTCAATGTTGACCACACATAGTGAAAAGTTTTGGTCATGTTGAGTGACATGTGCCTGCTTTGGTTGGTCATTGTACATGGTAGCCAAACCGTGCCACTACTGATTGAAGTTATTTGTACTTGCTAGTCAATAACTAGTATTCCCAAACCATTGTTTCTCCCTCGGACCATTTGTGACTGAAATTATAAGTTGTCAACGTTGACCACGCATAGTGAAATTCTTTGGTCATGGTCTGTGACATATGCCTACTTTGGTTGGTCATTGTGTACGGTAGCCACACCATACCACTAAAATTTGAAGGTCTTTGTACTTGCTAGTCGATAACTAGTATTTCCAAACCACTGTTCCCCCTCTCACCATTTGTAAATTGTAATATGAGTTGTAAATGTTGACCAGACATAGTGAAATCATTTAGTCATGGTCAGTCACATATGCCTACTTTGGTTGGTCATTGTGCATGGTAGCCACACCGTGCCACTACTTATTGAAGTTCTTTGTACTTGCTAGTTGATAACTAGTATTCCTAAACCATTGCTTCCCCCTCTGACCATTTGTGACTGAAATCATGAGTTGTCAATGTTGACCACACTTAGTGAAATTCATTGGTCATGGTCAGTGACATATGCCTACTTTGGTTGGTCATTGTACATGGTAGCCACACCGTACCGCTACTTGTTAAAAGTCTTTGTATTTGCTAGTTAGTAACCATTATTCCCAAACCATCGTTTCCCCCTCTGACCACTTGTGACTCGTATTATGATTTGTCAACGTTGACCGCACAAAGTGAAAATCTTCGGTCGTGGTGACTGACATAAGTCTACTTTGGTTGGTCATTGTGCATGGTAGCCACACCGTGCCACTACTTATTGAAGTTCTTTGTACTTGCTAGTTGATAACTAGTATTCCTAAACCATTGCTTCCCCCTCTGACCATTTGTGACTGAAATCATGAGTTGTCAATGTTGACCACACTTAGTGAAATTCTTTGGTCATGGTCAGTGGCATATGCCTACTTTGGTTGGTCATTGTGCATGGTAGCCACACCTTGCCACTACTTATTGAATGTCTTTGCACTGACTAGTTGAAACATGTTATTCCCAAACCATTGTTTCACACTCTCACCATTTGCGACCCGTATTATGGGCTGTCAACGCTGACCACACAGAGTGAAACTAATTGGTTATGGTCAGTTACGTATGCCTACTTTGGTTGGTCATTGTGCATGGTGTCCATATCGTGCCACTAATTATTGAAGGTCTTTGTACTTGCCAGCAAATAACTAGTATTCTCAACCAATTGTTCCCCCCTTTGACCATTTGTGACTCCTATTATGAGTTTGCAACGTTGACCACACTTTGACCACGTGAAATTCTTTGGTCGTGGTCAGGGACATATGCCTACTTTGGTTGGTCATTGTGCATGGTAGCCACACCGTGCCACTACTTATTGAAGGTCTTTCATCATCATCGCTCCACCTCAGTTCATTCTCTTGCTGGCTGCCTGTCTACCTCGCCCTTCTGTTTGGGACAACACCTCTCTTTACACCCATGTGACTAACTCCTTGCTATGTGTTCTCATCATCCTGTTTCCGTTGCATTGCTGACGTACTTGCACGGTTTGCCTTGGTTCTGCCTGCTTCTACCAATGCCGCCTCCTCTCACTTCATTCTTCTGACATGGCATCAGAGAAACAGGCAACATTACCTGGTACCCCGTGACCCTATCGTCGCAATTGCCTTGCTCCTCTGTCATGCATTTATCTACCACCGCTACCGCCATGTTGCACCGCTCAGCTTCGCCAGTAGCTGACGTCAGCAGCACCGCTTCGATAGCTCCTCAGACTGAAGTGACTCCTCGTCATCCCGACCTGGGCCAAATCCGCGCCCGTGGTCAACAAGTGGTGATGCAACGTCAATAACAGTCGTAAACAGCTCTCGAGCTGCCGCCTGTTGCCATCTTCCTTGAAGCTTCCTGCCGCCCGCAACCTGTCGTCCTTCGTCTCCCAGCTGCCACATCTGCGTCTTCATCTTCCTCATCTGCTTCATCTGCTCCATATGCCTCATCTACATCAGCCTCATCGCCCCCATCCTCTCAAACCGCCCACTCGCACTGCCCCTCAGCGGATCCATCAGCAGCTGAGTTCTGCCTGCCGTGAGGACATCGGACACCACCAGTCTTCCTGCCCTTGTCTCGGACCAACTGGGGAACAAGATGTTAGAAATATTTGCTCTCTGACCTCAATTATTGTTGTTGAAGGGCCTTAGATAATCCAAGAAGAGATCCAGAACACCTTTCGCAAGAGAGAACAAATAAACGGTCCAACGGTCCCCTGCGAACCGTTACCGACCAAAGTGGCGAAGAGCCACTCGCGTCCGGCTAGCGAAGAAGCCGTTGCTTTGCGTTTTTTGTCCTGTTCCCTTGTACATATGTAGGATGTTCATCCCCTCCAAAATTCAACCAGAACAGGTACTTCTCATCTGTTCATCTTTGGTTCTGCGGCTTCGCCGCCGTGTCTCCGCTCTGCTCGCTACTCTGCTCATTCCTCGCCTCCATCAATCTGAGCCCTCACTCTCCTTCCACCTGATATCATCACCCATCTTCTTGTCACTTCTACATGCTCAAGTCCCCCATCAACCCATCACTTGCTCTAGCTCAAATCTCTCTCTCTCTCTCTCTCTCTCTCTCTCAACCGACTACCTGTCTACCTCTTTCTAGTGCATCACTTCCCTTCGAGCTACCGCAACTAACTTTCAGCAACCTCTCTCTTCTCAATGCTGTCGTCAATCATCTGCCGTACTTCCCGATATCGCATTACTTCCGCCTGCTTCTGCCGTGACCATCTCTTCTCACCCCATTCTTCTGACAAGGTATCAGAGCTTCAGGCAAAATTGCCTGTGACCTCCAAATCAAGTCCTTGTCTTGTCGCCTCCAATCGCCACACTCCTGCCATCTCTCAGCATCCGCCACTGCAGACATCAGCAACCGCTCTCCGATCGTTCCTGGATGCCTTGGCGGGTCTGATCGCAGGGACTACGTCCTGCGTCTGATTACACGCTCGTGACAACGTCTGGCACCCGTCCCCGCCAAGATTTCAAAAGAGCCTCTCGAGTCGCCCTCTGCCGACATCTTCGCAGAAGCTTCTCACTGTCTTTGATCTCTTCTCTCCTCACCCTGCACTGCTATCCTCTGACTTCTTTGCAGTCCCAGCCCGCCTGCATTCCTCCTAAGTACTCCTGACGCCTTGAAGCAACTGTGCGACAATGTCACCCGCTAAGTCGCCTCCTCCTCCACCTCCCGCAGCTCCTTCTCTATTTTTGAGTTTCCGGCTGCTGTGTTCACTACCAATCTGCTTCACCGACCTCCTCAGCACCATTCTCATCATCTGCTGGCATCTACGACTGCTACTTGCATCATCATCTCAAGCCGCCCTCTTGCACCGCCCCTCAACGGCTCCACCAGCAGCAGAGCTCTGTCCGCCGTCAGGATATCGGACACCACCAGTCTTCCTGCCCTTGTCTCGGGCCAACAGGGGGCACAAGCCGTCACTCTCCTGACATCTGCATGCGTCGATGTCTCCCTTGGACCGCTCTCACCGCAGCAATCTTCCTCTCACAATCACAATATCGGACACCGCCAGTCTTCCTACCCATGTCTCGGGCCAACTGGGGGCACATGCCGTCACTCTACTGACTTCAAAGGACCCTTTTCTGCCGCATAACCCCTCATCTTCTCCACCCTTCAGCTTCATCAACTACACCTTCTTACTCTGCCGCTTCTCTGCTCAGAAACCTCAAGCGTGCATTCTCCTTCTTCAATCCATTGACACACACCTACTTTGGCAACATCAGCATTCTCTACATCCTCCTCAGCCTCATCTGGTTCATCATTGCCCTCCGCTCCTCCATTGCCTCCATCTTCATCGTCCTCAGATCTCTAATCTTTCGCAACATATGTGGTTTCACCCCTGCGCCCATTTCCTCTTCCTCTAAATCCGCCGCTTTCCACCTCGTTCTCTGCTCCCAGTTATCTTCCGCAGCGCACGAGGTTCCGCCCCTGCGCCCAATCTATCAGCAGATCATCGACATCGTCATCAACTTCCGCTCGGCACAAGGAACCGCCCGGTCGCATCGCCACTCTTGCAACGACCTGTGCCCACGCCAAACCTTCATCAGCGCACGCCGCTTGCCCTTGTGCCCAACATCCGGTCGCTGCTTTCGTCTCCATCATCAGTACTCTTCAGCATTTGTGACCAGCACAAGGTTCTGCACGAGCTAGCTGCCTGCTTCACAGCAGCTTGCACCCACGCCGGCAGCAGATTTCTCACGGCGCACTGGCATTTGCCTTCCCCTTGCCGCATTCTATCCCTCTGCAACAAAAGCGCACGAGGTTTTTCCCCTGCGTCCACTACTTCGTCCACCCTTCCTTCATCATTATCATCATCAAGCTCGGCAAAAGGATCCACCCGGTCGCATCGCCAGCATTGCGACAACCTGCACCCAAGCCAAATCACTCAACAGCGCACGAGGTTTCATATCTGCACCCGGATCCTTCCCTCTGCAATTATCAGTCCTCATCATTATTTCACCTCAACAACTCCCCGCCTCCTTCAAAGACCATGACTCTCATCGCCAAAAGGTCTCCTCTCCCAGCACATTGGCCTCTCATCAATGCTACCACCTGTAACCATGGACCGGTCAACTTCTCCTCCTTCCCTCAACACTTCCTCACACAGTGTGAGGAACTGATACTCACTGCAAGTGGAGCCACGAACTTTCTACAGTGGTCACAAGACTTCTGCAATCTCTTCCACCTCTGCTACATCAAAGGTGTTCCAATCTCCTACACCCTTCAGCACTTTCCGCTCTACAAAGGAGATGGACGCTTCCCTGCAAACCTCCACTCCACGCTGGTGCCCTTTGTGGAGGAAGAGATCTGGGGTGCACTACTCAGCATCACTGCTCCCATCGTCCATCCCCATATCCGCAAACGCAAATGCACCCTCAGTGAAATGTAGAAAGACCTACTTCTCGCATGCCGTTGCCCCATTCCTCCACCAGCCCACGAACCACCAAGGTTGCACCACTGCACAGTGATGGCGTCTGCTCGAATCCGACTGGTTCGTGACTGCTACAAGGACACCTCCCAGGAACCATACTCACGACCATCAAGTTCCCTGGTAGACCCTAGGAGGAAGCCAACCTTACAAGAATCGAGTCAGATTCAGGGAGGGTGCCGGAAATATTTTCTCTCTGATCTTGATTCATGTTGCGGAAGGGCCTCAGATAATCCGAGAAGAGGTCCAGAACATCTCTCGCAAGAGAGAACAAATAAACGGTCCAATGGTCCCCTGCAAACCGTTACCGACCAAAGTGGCAAAGAGTCACTCGCGTCCGGCTAGCGAAGAAGCCGTTGCTTTGCGTTTTTTGTCCTGTTCCCTTGTATGCATGGAGGATGTTCATCCCCTCCAAACTTTAAAAAGAACATGTACTTCTCATCTGTTCGCCTTTGGTTCCGCAGCTTCGCCGCCGCGTCTCCGCTCTGCTCGCTTCTCTGCTCATTCCTTGCCTCCATCAATCTGAGCCCTCGCTCTCCTTCCACCTGATCTCATCACCCATCTTCTCGGCACTTCGACACGCTCAAGTCCCCCATCAACCCATCACTTTCGCTCTAGCTCAAATATCCCTCTCTCTCTCTCTCTCTCTCTCTCTCTCTCTCTCAACCGACTACATGTCTAAATCTTTCTGGCGCATCACTTCCCTTCGAGCTACCGCAACTAACTTTCAGCAACCTCTCTCATCTCATTGCTATCGTCAACCATCTGCCGTACTTCCCGCTATCGCATTGCTTCTGCCTGCTTCTGCCGTGACCATCTCTTCTCACCCCATTCTTCTGACACAAGCCATCACTCTCCTGACATCCGTGGGCGTCTCTGCTTCCCTTGGGCCATTCTCGCTGCAGCAATCCTCTTCTCGCTTTCAGGATATCGAACACCACCAGCCTTCTTGCCCATGTCTCGGGCCAACTGGGGGCACACGCCGTCACTCTCCTGACATCAGAGGACCTTTTCTGCCACATCAGCCTTTGTCTCTGCCTGTCTCATCCCCATCAGCTGCACCTCTTCACTCTAGAGCTTCTCCGCTCCGTAGCCTCAAGTCCTAGATTCCTCTTCCTCTTCGTTCACCACGCACCTACTCCAGCAACATCAACATTCTCTGCTTCCTCTTCGCTCGCCGCGACATCATCCTCGTCAGCAGCATCCTCCTTTTGCCACCGCTCCATCAGCCTCATCCTCGACACACTCGTTTTCTCTGCCCAAACATCCTCTATTTCCTCCGTCTGCATCAGCATCAGCCTCAGCATCTCCAGCAGCATCAGCTTCCTCATCGTTCTCAGGTTCCTCATTTCCTCCGACATCATGCTCATCGCTTTGTAGCGCACGCGGTTCCGTCCCTGCGCCCACTTCATCACTAGCTATTCCTCCGCCTCCAGAATTGTTCTCCGCTTGGCACAAGGATCCGCCCGGTTGCATCGACTGTTTCACAACGACCTGCACCCACGCCAAAACATTCGCAGTGCACGCGGCTCGCCCCTGCGCCCATCGTTCCTCATCAGCTCCCGCCTCCTCATCAGCAGTCATCAGCGTTTGCTGCCAGCACAAGGATCTGCACAAGCTAGCTGCCCGCTTCGCAGCAGCCTGCACCCACACCGGCATCAGATTTCTCGCGGCGCGCTGGCATTCTGCCTTCCCCTTCCCGCATTCTATCCCTCTATTTCGCAGCGCACTTGGTTTCACCCCTGCGTCCACTCTAGCAAACATCTTTTATGATCTGCCTTCAGCTTTGCTCGTCCGCTCGGCACACGGATCCGCCCGGTTAAAACATCAATCTTGCAGCAACCTGCACCCATGCCGATTTCTCTGCACACACGTGGTTCCACCCCTGCATTCATCTCGCCAACCATCACATCCGCCTCCTTCCACCGTTGATCTCGATCCTTCACACAACACAAGTGATCTACCTGCCCAAACCTCGAATTCCTCCTCAACCAGTACTGCCTCCATCCAACATGACACTCAGAGTTTCTGAGGCCCTCTCTCTCATCATATCTCACTTTCCCACCTCATTCGTCCTTGCCCTCAACGACCAAGGGAAACACAACAACAGTAGCTGGAACCATCTCTGGCAAAACGTACTTTGCTGCAACATCTCCGGTCACAGCTCTCTGAAACTGGTTGCGGAGTGGTGCGAACTCGTTGCGGGGTAGTGAGAACTGGTTGCGGAGTGGTGCCAACTGGTTGCACAGGGGTGGGAACTGGTTGCGGAGTGGTGCGAACTGGTTGCAGAGTGGTGCGAACTGGTTGCGGAGTGGTGCGAACTGGTTGCGGAGTGGTGCGAACTCGTTGCCGAGTGGTGTGAACTGGATGCCGAGTGGTGCGAACTGGTTGCGGAGTGGTGGAAACTGGTTGCAGAGTGGTGCGAACTGGTTGCGAAGTGGTTGGAACTGGTTGCAGCGTCGTGCGAACTGGTTGCGGAGTGGTGCGAACTCGTTGCCGAGTGGTGTGAACTGGATGCCGAGTGGTGCGAACTGGTTGCGGAGTGGTGGAAACTGGTTGCAGAGTGGTGCGAACTGGTTGCGAAGTGGTTGGAACTGGTTGCAGCGTCGTGCGAACTGGTTGCGGAGTGGTGCGAACTCGTTGCCGAGTGGTGTGAACTGGATGCCGAGTGGTGCGAACTGGTTGCGGAGTGGTGGAAACTGGTTGCAGAGTGGTGCGAACTGGTTGCCGAGTGGTGCAAACTGGTTCTGAAGTGGTGCGAACTTGTTTTGGAGTGGTGCGAAGTGGTTGCGGAGTGGTGCAAACTGGTTGTGGAGTGGTGCGAACTGGTTGCGGAGTGGTGCGAACTGGTTGCGGAGTGGTGCGAACAGGTTGCGGAGTGGTGGAAACTGGTTGCGGAGCGGTGGAAACTGGTTGTGGAGTGGTGCAAACTGGTTGCGGAGTGGTAAGAACTGGTCGCAGAGTGGTACGAATTGGTTGCGGAGTGGTGCGAACTGGTTGTGGAGTGGTGGGAACAGGTTGCGGATTGGTGGGAACTGGTTGCGGAGTGGTGCGAACTGGTTGCGGAGTGGTGCCAACTGGTTGGGTGTGTTGCTGCGAACTGGTTGCGGAGTGGTACAAACTGGTTGCGTAGTGGTGCGAACTTGTTGCGGAGTGGTGCGAACCAGTTGCGGAGTGGTGGGAACTGGTTGCGAAGTGGTGCAAACGGGTTGCAGAGTGGTGCAAACTGGTTGCGGAGTGGTGCAAACGGCTGGCGGAGTAGTGCAAAATGGTTACGGAGTGGTGCAAACTGGTTGCAGAGTGGTGCAAACTGGTTGCGGACTTGTGCAAACTGGTTTCGGAGTGGTACAACTGGTTGCAAAGTGGTGCGGACTGGTTGCAGAGTGATGCGGACTGGTTGCGGAGTGGTGCGAACTGGTTGCAGAGTCGTGCAAACTGGTTGCGGAGTGGTGCAAACTGGTTGCGGAGTGTTGCGAACTGGTTGCGGAGTGGTGCAAACTGGTTGCGGAGTGGTGCGAACTGGTTGCGGAGTGGTGCGAACTGGTTGCGGAGTGGTGCGAACTGGTTGCGGAGTGGTGCAAACTGGTTGCGGAGTGGTGCGAACTGGTTGCGGAGTGGTGCGAACTGGTTGCGGAGTGGTGCGAACGGGTTGCGGAGTGGTGTGAACTGGTTGCGGAGTGATACGAACTGGTTGCGGATTGGTGCAAACTGGTTGCGGAGTGGTGCGAACAGGTTGTATAGTGTTGCGAACTGGTTGAGGAGTGGTGCAAACCGGTTGTGGGGTGGTGCAAACTGGTTGCGGAGTGGTGTGAACTGGTTGCGGAGTGGTGAAAACTGGTTGCAGAGTGGTGCGAACTGGTTGCGGAGTGGTCGGAACTGGTTGCGGAGTGGAGTAAACTGGTTGTGGAGTGGTGCGAATTGGTTGCGGAGTGGTGAGAACTGGTTGCAGAGTGGTACGAACTGGTTGCGGAGTGCTGCAAACTGGTTGCGGAATCGTGCGAACTGGTTGCCGAGTGGTGCAAACGGGTTGCGGAGTGGTGCAAAGTGGTTGCTGAGTGGTGCGAACTGGTTGCAGAGTGATGCGAACTGATTGCGGAGTGGTGCGAACTGGTTGAGGAGTGGTGCAAACTGGTTGCGGAGTGGTGCGAACTGGCTACGGAGTGGTGCGAACTGGTTGCGGAGTGGTGCGAACTGGTTGCAGAGTGGTGCGAACTGGTCACGGAGTGGTGCAAACTGGTCACATAGTGGTGCTAACTGGTTGCGGAGTGGTGCGAACTGGTTGCGGAGTGTTGCGAACTGGTTGCGGAAAGATGCGAACTGGTTGCGGAGTGGTGCAAACTGGTTGCGGAGTGGTGCGAGCCGGTTGCGGAGTGTTGCAAACTGGTTGCGGAACGGTGCAAACTGGTTGCCGAGTGGTGCGAACTGGTTGCGGAGTGGTGCGAACTTGTCGCGGAGTGTTGCAAACTTGATGCCAAGTGGTGCGAACTGGTTGCAGAGTGGTGCGAACTGGTTGCAGATAAGACTGCACACCAAATCCTAGGATTCCTCAATAAGATTCATGAACCCGGATCCGGATCTGGATTCGGGGATTGATGTCCTTCATCAGGATTCGATCCGGGATTTGGGGAACTTTCTTCGACTAGTTTCAGCTTGGAAGACATTGTGTTTATGTGTCAAATAAGAGCAGTTTTACTTGCCATAACCTGTAGGATTCGGAAAAGAGTCGTGAATCCCTAAGATTCTCGAATCCAGATTCGGATTCGTGAATCGAAGCCAGACCTGGATTCGGATTGGTCAATCCAAATCCAATCTTAGATCCGGGAATCTTACCCGGTGTGCACCCTTAGTTGTGGACTGGTTCCAACTGGTTGTGGAGTGGTGCGAAGTGGTTGCTGAGTGGTGCGAACTGGTTGCGGAGTGGTGCGAACTGATTGCTGAATGGTGCGAACTGGTTGCGGAGTGGTGCGAACTGGTTGCGGAGTGGTGCAAACTGGTTGCGGAGTGGTGCGAACTGGTTCGGAGTGGTGCGAACTGGTTTCAGAGTGGTGCGAACTGGTTGCCGAATGGTGGGAACTCGTTGCGAAGTGGTGCGAACTGGTTGCGGAGTGGTGCGAACTGGTTGCGTAGTGGTGCGAACTGGTTGCCGAGTGGTGGGAACTGGTTGCAGAGTGGTCCGAACTGGTTAAGGAGTGGTGCGAACTGGTTGAGGAGTGGTGCGAAGTGATTGCGGAGTGGTGCGAAAGGGTTGCGGAGTGGTGCGAACTGGTTGAGGAGTGGTGCGACCTGGTTGCGGAGTGGTGCGAACTGGTTGCCGAGTGGTGCGAACTGGTTGCGGAGTGGTGCGAACTGGCTGCGGAGTAATGCGAACTGGTTGCGGAGGGGTGCGAACTGGTTGCGGAGTGGTGCGAACTGGCTGCGGAGTAATGCGAACTGGTTGCGGAGGGGTGCGAACTGGTTGCGGAGTGGTGCGAACTGGCTGCGGAGTAATGCGAACTGGTTGCGGAGGGGTGCGAACTGGTTGCGGAGTGGTGCGAACTGGCTGCGGAGTAATGCGAACTGGTTGCGGAGGGGTGCGAACTGGTTGCGGAGTGGTGCGAACTGGCTGCGGAGTAATGCGAACTGGTTGCGGAGGGGTGCGAACTGGTTGCGGAGTGGTGCGAACTGGCTGCGGAGTAATGCGAACTGGTTGCGGAGGGGTGCGAACTGGTTGCGGAGTGGTGCGAACTGGCTGCGGAGTAATGCGAACTGGTTGCGGAGGGGTGCGAACTGGTTGCGGAGTGGTGCGAACTGGCTGCGGAGTAATGCGAACTGGTTGCGGAGGGGTGCGAACTGGTTGCGGAGTGGTGCGAACTGGCTGCGGAGTAATGCGAACTGGTTGCGGAGGGGTGCGAACTGGTTGCGGAGTGGTGCGAACTGGCTGCGGAGTAATGCGAACTGGTTGCGGAGGGGTGCGAACTGGTTGCGGAGTGGTGCGAACTGGCTGCGGAGTAATGCGAACTGGTTGCGGAGGGGTGCGAACTGGTTGCGGAGTGGTGCGAACTGGCTGCGGAGTAATGCGAACTGGTTGCGGAGGGGTGCGAACTGGTTGCGGAGTGGTGCGAACTGGCTGCGGAGTAATGCGAACTGGTTGCGGAGGGGTGCGAACTGGTTGCGGAGTGGTGCGAACTGGCTGCGGAGTAATGCGAACTGGTTGCGGAGGGGTGCGAACTGGTTGCGGAGTGGTGCGAACTGGCTGCGGAGTAATGCGAACTGGTTGCGGAGGGGTGCGAACTGGTTGCGGAGTGGTGCGAACTGGCTGCGGAGTAATGCGAACTGGTTGCGGAGGGGTGCGAACTGGTTGCGGAGTGGTGCGAACTGGCTGCGGAGTAATGCGAACTGGTTGCGGAGGGGTGCGAACTGGTTGCGGAGTGGTGCGAACTGGCTGCGGAGTAATGCGAACTGGTTGCGGAGGGGTGCGAACTGGTTGCGGAGTGGTGCGAACTGGCTGCGGAGTGGTGCCAACTGGTTGCAGAGTGGTGCGAACTGGTTACGGAGTGGTGCGAACTGGTTGCGGAGTGGTGCGTACAGGTTGAGGAGTGGTGCGAACTGGTTGAGGAGTGGTGTGAAGTGGTTGCGGAGGGGTGCGAAAGGGGTTGCGGAGTGGTGCAAACTGGCTGAGGAGTCGTAGGAACTGGTTGCGGAGTGGTGCGAACTGGTTGAGGAGTGGTGCGAACTGGTTGCGGAGTGGTGCGAACTGGTTTTGGAGTGGTGCCAACTGGTTGCGGAGTCATGCGAACTGGTTGCGGAGTGGTGTGAACTGGTTGCAGAGTGGTCCGAGCTTGTTGTTGAGTGGTGTAAACTGGTTGCAGAGTGATGCGAACTGGTTGTGGAGTCGTGCAAACTGGTTGCGGAGTGGTGCGAACTGGTTGTGGAGTGGTGCGAACTAGTTGCGGTGTGGTGCGAACTGGTTGCGGAGTGGTGCGACCTGGTTGCGGAGTGGTGAGAACCGGTTAGGGAGTGGTGTGAACTGGTTGCGGAGTGGTGCGAACTGGTTGCGGAGTGGTGCGAACGGATTGGTGAATGGTGCAAACTGGTTGCGGAGTGGTGCGAACTGGATGCGGAGTGGTGCAATTTGGTTGCGGAGTGGAGCGAACGGGTTCGTAGTGGTGCGAACTGGTTGCAGAGTGGTGCGAACTGGTTGCGGAACGGTGGGAACTGGTTGGGAAGTGGTGCAAACCGGTTGTGGAGTGGTGCGAACTGGTTGCGTAGTGATGCGAACTGGTTGTGGAGTGGTGGGAACTGGTTGCAGAGGGGTGCGAACTGGTTGAGGAGTGGTGCGAACTGGTGGAGTGGTGCAAAGTGATTGCGGAGTGGTGCGAAAGGGTTGCGGAGTGGTGCGAACTGGTTGAGGAGTGGTGCGACCTGGTTGCGGAGTGGTGCGAACTGGTTTCCGAGTGGTGCGAACTGGTTGCGGAGTGGTGAAAGCTGGTTGTGGAGTGGAGCGAACTGGTTGCGGAGTGGTGCGAGCTGGTTGCGGAGTGGTGCGAACTGGTTGCGCGGTGGTGTGAACTGGTTGCAAAGTGGCGGAACTGGTTGCGGAGTGGTGCGAACTGGCTGCGGAGTGGTGCGAACTGGTTGCGGAGTGCTGCCAACTGGTTGCGGAGTGGTGCAAACTGGTTGGGGAGTGGTGCGAACTGGTTACGGAGTGGTGCGAACTGGTTGCGGAGTGGTACGAACTGGTTGCCGAGTGGTGCGAACTGGTTGCGGAGTGGTGAAAGCTGGTTGTGGAGTGGAGCGAACTGGTTGCGGAGTGGTGCGAGCTGGTTGCGGAGTGGTGCGAACTGGTTGCGCGGTGGTGTGAACTGGTTGCAAAGTGGCGGAACTGGTTGCGGAGTGGTGCGAACTGGCTGCGGAGTGGTGCGAACTGGTTGCGGAGTGCTGCCAACTGGTTGCGGAGTGGTGCAAACTGGTTGGGGAGTGGTGCGAACTGGTTACGGAGTGGTGCGAACTGGTTGCGGAGTGGTACGAACTGGTTGCCGAGTGGTGCGAACTGGTTGCGGAGTGGTGAAAGCTGGTTGTGGAGTGGAGCGAACTGGTTGCGGAGTGGTGCGAGCTGGTTGCGGAGTGGTGCGAACTGGTTGCGCGGTGGTGTGAACTGGTTGCAAAGTGGCGGAACTGGTTGCGGAGTGGTGCGAACTGGCTGCGGAGTGGTGCGAACTGGTTGCGGAGTGCTGCCAACTGGTTGCGGAGTGGTGCAAACTGGTTGGGGAGTGGTGCGAACTGGTTACGGAGTGGTGCGAACTGGTTGCGGAGTGGTACGAACTGGTTGCCGAGTGGTGCGAACTGGTTGCGGAGTGGTGAAAGCTGGTTGTGGAGTGGAGCGAACTGGTTGCGGAGTGGTGCGAGCTGGTTGCGGAGTGGTGCGAACTGGTTGCGCGGTGGTGTGAACTGGTTGCAAAGTGGCGGAACTGGTTGCGGAGTGGTGCGAACTGGCTGCGGAGTGGTGCGAACTGGTTGCGGAGTGCTGCCAACTGGTTGCGGAGTGGTGCAAACTGGTTGGGGAGTGGTGCGAACTGGTTACGGAGTGGTGCGAACTGGTTGCGGAGTGGTACGAACTGGTTGCCGAGTGGTGCGAACTGGTTGCGGAGTGGTGAAAGCTGGTTGTGGAGTGGAGCGAACTGGTTGCGGAGTGGTGCGAGCTGGTTGCGGAGTGGTGCGAACTGGTTGCGCGGTGGTGTGAACTGGTTGCAAAGTGGCGGAACTGGTTGCGGAGTGGTGCGAACTGGCTGCGGAGTGGTGCGAACTGGTTGCGGAGTGCTGCCAACTGGTTGCGGAGTGGTGCAAACTGGTTGGGGAGTGGTGCGAACTGGTTACGGAGTGGTGCGAACTGGTTGCGGAGTGGTACGAACTGGTTGCCGAGTGGTGCGAACTGGTTGCGGAGTGGTGAAAGCTGGTTGTGGAGTGGAGCGAACTGGTTGCGGAGTGGTGCGAGCTGGTTGCGGAGTGGTGCGAACTGGTTGCGCGGTGGTGTGAACTGGTTGCAAAGTGGCGGAACTGGTTGCGGAGTGGTGCGAACTGGCTGCGGAGTGGTGCGAACTGGTTGCGGAGTGCTGCCAACTGGTTGCGGAGTGGTGCAAACTGGTTGGGGAGTGGTGCGAACTGGTTACGGAGTGGTGCGAACTGGTTGCGGAGTGGTACGAACTGGTTGCCGAGTGGTGCGAACTGGTTGCGGAGTGGTGAAAGCTGGTTGTGGAGTGGAGCGAACTGGTTGCGGAGTGGTGCGAGCTGGTTGCGGAGTGGTGCGAACTGGTTGCGCGGTGGTGTGAACTGGTTGCAAAGTGGCGGAACTGGTTGCGGAGTGGTGCGAACTGGCTGCGGAGTGGTGCGAACTGGTTGCGGAGTGCTGCCAACTGGTTGCGGAGTGGTGCAAACTGGTTGGGGAGTGGTGCGAACTGGTTACGGAGTGGTGCGAACTGGTTGCGGAGTGGTACGAACTGGTTGCCGAGTGGTGCGAACTGGTTGCGGAGTGGTGAAAGCTGGTTGTGGAGTGGAGCGAACTGGTTGCGGAGTGGTGCGAGCTGGTTGCGGAGTGGTGCGAACTGGTTGCGCGGTGGTGTGAACTGGTTGCAAAGTGGCGGAACTGGTTGCGGAGTGGTGCGAACTGGCTGCGGAGTGGTGCGAACTGGTTGCGGAGTGCTGCCAACTGGTTGCGGAGTGGTGCAAACTGGTTGGGGAGTGGTGCGAACTGGTTACGGAGTGGTGCGAACTGGTTGCGGAGTGGTACGAACTGGTTGCCGAGTGGTGCGAACTGGTTGCGGAGTGGTGAAAGCTGGTTGTGGAGTGGAGCGAACTGGTTGCGGAGTGGTGCGAGCTGGTTGCGGAGTGGTGCGAACTGGTTGCGCGGTGGTGTGAACTGGTTGCAAAGTGGCGGAACTGGTTGCGGAGTGGTGCGAACTGGCTGCGGAGTGGTGCGAACTGGTTGCGGAGTGCTGCCAACTGGTTGCGGAGTGGTGCAAACTGGTTGGGGAGTGGTGCGAACTGGTTACGGAGTGGTGCGAACTGGTTGCGGAGTGGTGGGAACTGGTTGCGGAGTGGTGCAAACTGGTTGGGGAGTGGTGCGAATTGGTTACGGAGTGGTGGGAACTGGTTGTGAAGTGGTGCAAACCGGTTGCGGAGTGGTGTGAACTGGTTGCGCGGTGGTGTGAACTGGTTGCAAAGTGGCGGAACTGGTTGCGGAGTGGTGCGAACTGGTTGAGGAGTGGTGCGAACTGGTTGAGGAGTGGTGCAAAGTGGTTGTGGAGTTGTGCGAAAGGGTTGCGGAGTGGTGCAAACAGGCTGAGGAGTCGAAGGAACTGGTTGCAGAGTGGTGCGAATTGGTTGCGGAGTGGTGCGAACTGGATGCGGAGTGGTGCGAACTGGTTGCAGAGTGGTGCCAACTGGTTGCGGAGTGGTGCAAACTGGTTGCAGAGTGGTGCGAACTGGTTCGGAGTGGTGCAAACTGGTTGCAGAGTGGTGCGAACTGGTTGCGGAACGGTGGGAACTGGTTGCGAAGTGGTGCAAACCGGTTGCGGAATGGTGCGAACTGGTTGCGGAGTGGTGCGAACTGGTTGCGGAGTGGTGCGAACTGGTTGGAGAGTGGATCCAACTAGTTGAGGAGTGGTGCGAACTGGTTGAGGAGTGGTGCGAAGTGGTTGCAGAGTGGTGCGAAAGGGTTGCGGAGTGGTGCGCACTGGTTGAGGAGTGGTGCGACCTGGTTGCGGAGTGGTGCGAACTGGTTTCGGAGTGGTGCCAACTGGCTGCGGAGTCATGCGAACTGGTTGCAGAGTGGTGTGAACTGGTTGCAGAGTGGTGCGATCTTGTTGTGGAGTGGTGCGAACTGGTTACGGAGTGGTGCAAACTGGTTGTGGAGTCGTGCAAACTGGTTGCGGAGTGGTGCGAACTAGTTGCGGAAAGGTGTGAACTGGTTGCGGAGTGGTGCGACCTGGTTGCGGAGTGGTGCCAACTGGTTGCGGAGTGGTGCAAACTGGTTGCGGAGTGGTGCGAACTGGTTCGGAGTGGTGCAAACTGGTTGCAGAGTGGTGCGAACTGGTTGCGGAACGGTGGGAAATGGTTGCGAAGTGGTGCGAACTGGTTGCGGAGTGGTGCGAACGGGTTGCGGAGTGGTGCGAACTTGTTGCGAAGTGGTGGGAATTGGTTGCGGAGTGGTGCAAACTGGTTGCGGAGTGGTGCGAACTGGTTTCGGAGTGGTGCGAACTGATTGCGAAGTGTTGAGAACTGGTTGCGGAGTGGTGCGAACTGGTTTCAGAGTGGTGCAAACTGGTTGAGGAGTGGTGTGAAGTGGTTGCGGAGTGGTGCGAAAGGGTTGCAGAGTGGTGCGAACTGGTTGAGGAGTGGTGCGAAGTGGTTGCGGAAAGGTGCGAACTGGTTGCGGACTGGTGCGAGCTGGTTGCACAGTGGTGCGGATTGGTTGCGGAGTTGTGCGAACTGGTTGCAGAATGGTGCGAATTGGTTGTGGAGTGGTGCGAACTTGTTGCGGAGTGGTGCGAATAGGTTGCAGAGTGGTGCAAACTGGTTGCAGAGTGGTGTGAACTGGTTGCGGGGTGGTGTAAACTTGTTGCGGAGTGGTGCGAACTGGTTACGGAGTGGTACAAACTGGTTGCGGAGTGGTGCGAACTGGCTGCGGAGTTGTGCGAACTGGTTGAGATGTGGTACGGACTGGTTGCGGAGTGGTGTGAACGGGTTGCGGAGTGGTGCGAACTGGTTGCGGAGTGGTG
>SZWC01001769.1:123332-135822 GCA_023375785.1 Penium margaritaceum | reverse complement strand
GGAGTGGTGCGAACTGGTTGCGGAGTGGTGCGAACTGGTCGCGGAGTGGTGCGAACTGGTTGCGGAGTGGTGCGAACTGGTTGCGGAGTGGTGCGATCTGGTTTCGGAGTGGTGCGGACTGGTTGCGGATTGGTGCCAACTGGTTGCGGAGTGGTGCAAACTGGTTGCGGAGTGGTGCGAACTGGTTGCGGAGTGGTGCAAACCGGTTGCGGAGTGGTGAAAGCTGGTTGTGTAGTGGAGCGAACTGGTTGTGGATTGGTGCGATCTGGTTGCGGAGTGGTGTGAACTGGGTGCAGAGTGGTGCGAACTGGTTGCGGAGTGGTGCGAACTGGTTGCGGAGTGGTGGGAACTGGTTGCGGAGTGGTGCAAACTGGTTGGGGAGTGGTGCGAATTGGTTACGGAGTGGTGGGAACTGGTTGTGAAGTGGTGCGAACTGGTTGCGGAGTGGTGCGAACTGGTTGCGCGGTGGTGTGAACTGGTTGCAAAGTGGCGAAACTGGTTGCGGAGTGGTGCGAACTGGTTGAGGAGTGGTGCGAACTGGTTGAGGAGTGGTGCGAAGTGGTTGTGGAGTTCTGGGAAAGGGTTGCGGAGTGGTGCAAACTGGCTGAGGAGTCGTAGGAACTGGTTGGGGAGTGGTGCGAATTGGTTGCGGAGTGGTGCGAACTGGTTGCGGAGTGGTGCGAACTGGTTGCAGAGTGGTGCCAACTGGTCGCGGAGTGGTGCAAACTGGTTGCAGAGTGGTGCGAACTGGTTCGGAGTGGTGCGAACTGGTTGCAGAGTGGTGCGAACTGGTTGCGGAGTGGTGCAAACTGGTTGCGGAGTGGTGCGAATTGGTTGCGGAGTGGTGCAAACTAGATGCGGAGTGGTGCGAACTGGTTGCAGAGTGGTGCGAACTGGTAGCGGAACGGTGGGTACTGGTTGCGAAGTGGTGCGAACTGGTTGCGGAGAGGTGCGAACTGGTTGCGGAGTGGTGCGAACTCGTTGCGGAGTGGTGCGAACTGGTTGAGGAGTGGTGCGAAGTGGTTGTGGAGTGCTGGGAAAGGGTTGCGGAGTGGTGCAAACTGGCTGAGGAGTCAAAGGAGCTGGTTGCGGAGTGGTGCGAATTGGTTGCGGAGTGGTGCAAACTAGATGCGGAGTGGTGCGAACTGGTTGCAGAGTGGTGCGAACTGGTAGCGGAACGGTGGGTACTGGTTGCGAAGTGGTGCGAACTGGTTGCGGAGTGGTGCGAACTGGTTGCGGAGTGGTGCGAACTGGTTGCGGAGTGGTGCGAACTGGTTGGAGAGTGGATCCAACTGGTTGAGGAGTGGTGCGAACTGGTTGAGGAGTGGTGCGAAGTGGTTGCAGAGTGGTGCGAAAGGGTTGCGGAGTGGTGCGAACTGGTTGCGGAGTGGTGGGAACTGATTGCGGAGTGGTGCGAACTGGTTGGGGAGTGGTGCGAATTGGTGACGGAGTGGTGGGAACTGGTTGTGAAGTGGTGGGAACTGGTTGCGGAGTGGTGCGAACTGGTTGCGCGGTGGTGTGAACTGGTTGCAAAGTGGCGGAACTGGTTGCGCAGTGGTGCGAACTGGTTGAGGAGTGGTGCGAACTGCTTGCGGAGTGGTGCGAATTGGTTGTGGAGTTGTGCGAAAGGGTTGCGGAGTGGTGCAAACTGGCTGAGGAGTCGTAGGAACTGGTTGCGGAGTGGTGCGAATTGGTTGCGGAGTGGTGCGAACTGGTTGCGGAGTGGTGCGAACTGGTTGCGGAGTGGTGGGAACTGGTTGCGAAGTGGTCCGAACTGGTTGCGGAGTGGTGCGATCTGGTTGCGGAGTGGTGTGAACTGGGTGCAGAGTGGTGCGAACTGGTTGCGGAGTGGTGGGAACTGGTTGCGAAGTGGTCCGAACTGGTTGCGGAGTGGTGCGATCTGGTTGCGGAGTGGTGTGAACTGGGTGCAGAGTGGTGCGAACTGGTTGCGGAGTGGTGGGAACTGGTTGCGAAGTGGTCCGAACTGGTTGCGGAGTGGTGCGATCTGGTTGCGGAGTGGTGTGAACTGGGTGCAGAGTGGTGCGAACTGGTTGCGGAGTGGTGGGAACTGGTTGCGAAGTGGTCCGAACTGGTTGCGGAGTGGTGCGATCTGGTTGCGGAGTGGTGTGAACTGGGTGCAGAGTGGTGCGAACTGGTTGCGGAGTGGTGGGAACTGGTTGCGAAGTGGTCCGAACTGGTTGCGGAGTGGTGCGATCTGGTTGCGGAGTGGTGTGAACTGGGTGCAGAGTGGTGCGAACTGGTTGCGGAGTGGTGGGAACTGGTTGCGAAGTGGTCCGAACTGGTTGCGGAGTGGTGCGATCTGGTTGCGGAGTGGTGTGAACTGGGTGCAGAGTGGTGCGAACTGGTTGCGGAGTGGTGGGAACTGGTTGCGAAGTGGTCCGAACTGGTTGCGGAGTGGTGCGATCTGGTTGCGGAGTGGTGTGAACTGGGTGCAGAGTGGTGCGAACTGGTTGCGGAGTGGTGGGAACTGGTTGCGAAGTGGTCCGAACTGGTTGCGGAGTGGTGCGATCTGGTTGCGGAGTGGTGTGAACTGGGTGCAGAGTGGTGCGAACTGGTTGCGGAGTGGTGGGAACTGGTTGCGAAGTGGTCCGAACTGGTTGCGGAGTGGTGCGATCTGGTTGCGGAGTGGTGTGAACTGGGTGCAGAGTGGTGCGAACTGGTTGCGGAGTGGTGGGAACTGGTTGCGAAGTGGTCCGAACTGGTTGCGGAGTGGTGCGATCTGGTTGCGGAGTGGTGTGAACTGGGTGCAGAGTGGTGCGAACTGGTTGCGGAGTGGTGGGAACTGGTTGCGAAGTGGTCCGAACTGGTTGCGGAGTGGTGCGATCTGGTTGCGGAGTGGTGTGAACTGGGTGCAGAGTGGTGCGAACTGGTTGCGGAGTGGTGGGAACTGGTTGCGAAGTGGTCCGAACTGGTTGCGGAGTGGTGCGATCTGGTTGCAGAGTGGTGCGAAGTGTTTACGGAGGGGTGCGAACTGGTTGCGGAGTGGTGCGAACTAGTTGCGGAGTGGTGCGAACTGGCTGCGGAGTGGTGCGAATTGGTTGCGGGGTGGTGCTTACTGGTTGCGGAGTGGTGCGAACTGGTTGCCGAGTGGTGCGAACTGGTTGCGGAGTGGTGCGAACCGGTTGCGGATTGGTGCGAGCTGGTTGTGGAGTGGAGCGAACTGGTTGCGGAGTGGTGCGACCTGGTTGCGGAGTGGTGCGAACTGGTTGCGGGGTGGTGTGTACTGGTTGCGGAGTGGCGGAACTGGTTGCGGAGTGGTGCGAACTTGTTGAGGAGTGGTGCGAACTGGTTGAGGAGTGGTGCGAAGTGGTTTTGGAGTTGTGTGAAAGGGTTGCAGAGTGGTGCAAACTGGCTGAGGAGTCGTAGGAACTGGTTGCGGAGTGGTGCGAACTGGTTGCGGAGTGGTGCGAACTGGTTGCGGAGTGGTGCGAACTGGTTTCGGAGTGGTGCGAACTGGTTGCGGAGTTGTGCGAACTGGTTGCAGAGTGGTGTGAACTGGTTGCAGAGTGGTGCGAGCTTGTTGTGGAGTGGTCGGAACTGGTTGCGGAGTGGTGCGAACTGGTTGTGGAGTCGTGCAAACTGGTTGGGGATTGGTGCGAACTGGTTGTGGAGTGGTGTGAACTGGTTACGGAGTGGTGCGAACTAGTTGCGGAGTGGTGCGGCCGGTTGGGGAGTGGTGTGAACTGGTTGCGGAGTGGTGCGACTGCTTGCGGAGTGGTGCGAACTGGTTGCAGAGTGGTATGAACAGGTTGCGGAGTGGTGCGAACTGGTTGCGGAGGGGTGCGAACTGGTTGCGGAGTGATGCGAACTGGTTGCGGAGTGGTGCGCACTGGTTGCGGAGGGGTGCGAACTGGTTGCGGAGTGATGCGAACTGGTTGCGGAGTGGTGCGCACTGGTTGCGGAGGGGTGCGAACTGGTTGCGGAGTGATGCGAACTGGTTGCGGAGTGGTGCGCACTGGTTGCGGAGGGGTGCGAACTGGTTGCGGAGTGATGCGAACTGGTTGCGGAGTGGTGCGCACTGGTTGCGGAGGGGTGCGAACTGGTTGCGGAGTGATGCGAACTGGTTGCGGAGTGGTGCGCACTGGTTGCGGAGGGGTGCGAACTGGTTGCGGAGTGATGCGAACTGGTTGCGGAGTGGTGCGCACTGGTTGCGGAGGGGTGCGAACTGGTTGCGGAGTGATGCGAACTGGTTGCGGAGTGGTGCGCACTGGTTGCGGAGGGGTGCGAACTGGTTGCGGAGTGATGCGAACTGGTTGCGGAGTGGTGCGCACTGGTTGCGGAGGGGTGCGAACTGGTTGCGGAGTGATGCGAACTGGTTGCGGAGTGGTGCGCACTGGTTGCGGAGGGGTGCGAACTGGTTGCGGAGTGATGCGAACTGGTTGCGGAGTGGTGCGCACTGGTTGCGGAGGGGTGCGAACTGGTTGCGGAGTGATGCGAACTGGTTGCGGAGTGGTGCGCACTGGTTGCGGAGGGGTGCGAACTGGTTGCGGAGTGATGCGAACTGGTTGCGGAGTGGTGCGAACTGGGTGCGGAGTGGTGCGAACTGGTTGTGGAATGTGCGAACTGGTTGCGGATGGTCCGAACTGGTTGCGGAGTGGTGCAAACTGGTTGCGAAGTGGTGCAAACGGGCTGCGGAGTGGTGCGAACTGGTTACGGAGTGGTGCGAACTGGTTGCTGAGTGGTGCGAAATGGTTGCGGCGTGGTGCGAACTAGTTGCGGAGTGGTGCGAACTGGTTGCGGAGTAGTGCGAACTGGTTGCGGAGTGGTACGAACTGGGGCCGGAGTGGTGCGAACTGGTTGCGGAGTGGTGTGAACTGGTTGCGGACTGGTACGAATTGGTTGTGGAGGGGTGCGATCTGGTTGCGGAGTGGTGCGAACTGGTTGCCGAGTGGTGCGAACTGGTTGCAGAGTGGTGCGAACTGGTTGCGGAGTGGTGCGAACTGGTTGCGGAGTGGTGCGAACTGGTTGCGGAGTGGTGCGAACTGGTTGCTGAGTGGTGCGAAATGGTTGCCAAGTGGTGGGAACTGGTTGCGAAGTGGTGCGAACTGGTTGCGGAATGATGCGAACTGGTTGCGGAGTGGTGCGAACTGGTTGCAGAGTGGTTCGAACTGGTTGCGGAGTGTTGGGAACTGGTTGCAGAGTGGTGCGAACTGGTTGCGGAGTAATGCGAACTGGTTGCAGAGTGGTGCGAGTTGGTTGCGGAGTGGTGCAAACTGGTTGCGGAGTGGTGCGAACTGGTTGCGGAGTGGTGCGAACTAAAGGTGATACCAAGTCCATGAGACTCGGCTTGACAGACTCGGGATTCCGAGTCTAGACTCGGACTCGCAAGTCCGAGTCTGTCATTGAGCCTGGACTTGGACTCGCAAGTCTGGTCTTGAGTTCATGACGTACTGAAATTGCCCACAAACGCAATAGATGGCATCAAGTTATGAGGCATTCTGACATAGAACAACACATAAATGGATGAAAAATGGCAATATAATGCATGCCCGAGTGAAAGAATGAGGCATAAGCTTCAACCTTGCTGTGTTGTAGTCTAGGACTCGCGAGTCCAAGTCCCATTGGACTCGCGAGTCCCGGACTCGCGTGTCCTGGATTCGAACACCCAAGTTTATGTCCAAAGCTAGACTCGGGATTTTGGACTCGGTATCACCCTTAGTGCGAACTGGTTGCAGAGTGGTGCGAACTGGTTGCGGAGTGGTGCGAACTGGTTGCGGAGTGGTCCGAACGGGTTGCGGAGTAGTGCGAACTGGTTGCAGAGTGGTGCGAACTGGTTGCGGAGTGCTGTGAACAGGTTGCAGAGTGGTGCGAACTGGTTGCGGAATGGTGGGAACTGGTTGCGAAGTGGTGCGAACTGGTTGCGCGGTGGTGTGAACTGGTTGCAAAGTGGCGGAACTGGTTGCGGAGTGGTGCGAACTGGTTGAGGAGTGGTGCGAACTGCTTGAGGAGTGGTGCGAAGTGGTTGTGGAGTTGTGCGAAAGGGTTGCGGAGTGGTGCAAACTGGCTGAGGAGTCGTAGGAACTGGTTGCGGAGTGGTGCGAATTGGTTGCGGAGTGGTGCGAACTGGTTGCGGAGTGGTGCAAACTGGTTGCAGAGTGGTGCCAACTGGTTGTGGAGTGGTGCAAACTGGTTGCAGAGTGGTGCGAACTGGTTCGGAGTGGTGCGATCTGGTTGCAGATTGGTGCGAACTGGTGGGGAACGGTGGGAACTGGTTGCGAAGTGGTGCGAACTGGTTGCGGAGTGGTGCGAACCGGTTGCGGAGTGGTGCGAACTGGTTGCGGAGTGGTGGAAACTGGTTGGAGAGTGGATCGAACTGGTTGAGGAGTGGTGGGAACTGGTTGCAGAGTGGTGCGACCTGGTTGCGGAGTGGTGCGATCTGGTTGCAGATTGGTGCGAACTGGTGGGGAACGGTGGGAACTGGTTGCGAAGTGGTGCGAACTGATTGCGGAGTGGTGCGAACTGGATGCGGAGTGGTGGGAACTGGTTGCAGAGTGGTGCGACCTGGTTGCGGAGTGGTGCGATCTGGTTGCAGATTGGTGCGAACTGGTGGGGAACGGTGGGAACTGGTTGCGAAGTGGTGCGAACTGATTGCGGAGTGGTGCGAACTGGATGCGGAGTGGTGGGAACTGGTTGCAGAGTGGTGCGACCTGGTTGCGGAGTGGTGCGATCTGGTTGCAGATTGGTGCGAACTGGTGGGGAACGGTGGGAACTGGTTGCGAAGTGGTGCGAAGTGGTAGCGGAGTGGTGCGAACTGGTTGCAGAGTGGTGCAAACTGGTTGCGGAGTGGTGAAAGCTGGTTGTGGAGTGGAGCGAAGTGGTTGCGGAGTGGTGCGAACTGGTTGCGGTGTGGTGTGAACTGGGTGCAGTTTGGTGCGAACTGGTTGCGGAGTGGTGCGAACTGGTTGAGGAGTGGTGGGAACTGGTTGCGTAGTGGTGCGAACTGGTTGGGGAGTGGTGCGAAATGGTTACGGAGTGGTGGGAACTGGTTGTGAAGTGGTGCAAACTGGTTGCGGAGTGGTGCGAACTGGTTGCGGGGTGGTGTGTACTGGTTGCGGAGTGGCGGAACTGGTTGCGGAGTGGTGCGAACTTGTTGAGGAGTGGTGCGAAATGGTTGAGGAGTGGTGCGAAGTGGTTTTGGAGTTGTGCGAAAGGGTTGCAGAGTGGTGCAAACTGGCTGAGGAGTCGTAGGAACTGGTTGCGGAGTGGTGCGAACTGGTTGCGGAGTGGTGCGAACTGGTTGCGGAGTGGTGCGAACTGGTTTCGGAGTGGTACGAACTGGTTGCGGAGTTGTGCGAACTGGTTGCAGAGTGGTGTGAACTGGTTGCAGAGTGGTGCGAGCTTGTTGTGGAGTGGTCGGAACTGGTTGCGGAGTGGTGGGAACTGGTTGTGCAGACGTGCAAACTGGTTGCGGATTGGTGCGAACTGGTTGTGGAGTGGTGTGAACTGGTTGCGGAGTGGTGCGAACTTGTTGCGGAGTGGTGCGGCCGGTTGGGGAGTGGTGTGAACTGGTTGCGGAGTGGTGCGACTGCATGCGGAGTGGTGTGAACTGGTTGCAGAGTGGTATGAACTGGTTGCGGAGTGGTGTGAACTGGTTGCAGACTGGTGCGAACTGGTCGCGGACTGGTGCGAACTGGTTGCAGAGTGGTGCGTAAGGGTTGCGGAGTGGTGCGAACTGGTTTCGGAGGGGTGCGAAATGGTTGCGAAGTGGTGCAAACTGGTTGCGGAGTGGTGTGAACTGGTTGCAGTGTGGTGCGAGCTTGTTGTGGAGTGGTGCGCACAGGTGGCGGAGTGGTGCGAACTGGTTGTGGAGTCGTGTAAACTGGTTGCGGAGTGGTGCAAACTGGTTGTGGAGTGGTGCGAACTGGTTGCGGAGTGGTGCGAACTGGTTGCGGAGTGGTGCGACCTGGTTGCGGAGTGTTGCGAACTGGTTGCGGAGTGGTGCGAACTAGTTGCGGACTGGTGCAAACTGGTTGCGGAGTGGTGCGAGCTGGTTGCGGAGTGGTGCGAACTGGTTGCCGAGTGGTGCAATCTGGTTGCAGAGTGGTGCGAACTGGTTGCGAAGTGCTGCGAACAGGTTGCAGAGTGGTGCGAACTGGTTGCGGAGTGGTCCGAACGGGTTGCGGAGTAGTGCGAACTGGTTGCAGAGTGGTGCGAACTGGTCGCGGACTGGTGCGAACTGGTTGCAGAGTGGTGCGTAAGGGTTGCGGAGTGGTGCGAACTAGTTGCGGACTGGTGCAAACTGGTTGCGGAGTGGTGCGAGCTGGTTGCGGAGTGGTGCGAACTGGTTGCCGAGTGGTGCAATCTGGTTGCAGAGTGGTGCGAACTGGTTGCGAAGTGCTGCGAACAGGTTGCAGAGTGGTGCGAACTGGTTGCGGAGTGGTCCGAACGGGTTGCGGAGTAGTGCGAACTGGTTGCAGAGTGGTGCGAACTGGTCGCGGACTGGTGCGAACTGGTTGCAGAGTGGTGCGTAAGGGTTGCGGAGTGGTGCGAACTAGTTGCGGACTGGTGCAAACTGGTTGCGGAGTGGTGCGAGCTGGTTGCGGAGTGGTGCGAACTGGTTGCCGAGTGGTGCAATCTGGTTGCAGAGTGGTGCGAACTGGTTGCGAAGTGCTGCGAACAGGTTGCAGAGTGGTGCGAACTGGTTGCGGAGTGGTCCGAACGGGTTGCGGAGTAGTGCGAACTGGTTGCAGAGTGGTGCGAACTGGTCGCGGACTGGTGCGAACTGGTTGCAGAGTGGTGCGTAAGGGTTGCGGAGTGGTGCGAACTAGTTGCGGACTGGTGCAAACTGGTTGCGGAGTGGTGCGAGCTGGTTGCGGAGTGGTGCGAACTGGTTGCCGAGTGGTGCAATCTGGTTGCAGAGTGGTGCGAACTGGTTGCGAAGTGCTGCGAACAGGTTGCAGAGTGGTGCGAACTGGTTGCGGAGTGGTCCGAACGGGTTGCGGAGTAGTGCGAACTGGTTGCAGAGTGGTGCGAACTGGTCGCGGACTGGTGCGAACTGGTTGCAGAGTGGTGCGTAAGGGTTGCGGAGTGGTGCGAACTAGTTGCGGACTGGTGCAAACTGGTTGCGGAGTGGTGCGAGCTGGTTGCGGAGTGGTGCGAACTGGTTGCCGAGTGGTGCAATCTGGTTGCAGAGTGGTGCGAACTGGTTGCGAAGTGCTGCGAACAGGTTGCAGAGTGGTGCGAACTGGTTGCGGAGTGGTCCGAACGGGTTGCGGAGTAGTGCGAACTGGTTGCAGAGTGGTGCGAACTGGTCGCGGACTGGTGCGAACTGGTTGCAGAGTGGTGCGTAAGGGTTGCGGAGTGGTGCGAACTAGTTGCGGACTGGTGCAAACTGGTTGCGGAGTGGTGCGAGCTGGTTGCGGAGTGGTGCGAACTGGTTGCGAAGTGGTGCGAACTGGTTGCGGAATGATGCGAACTGGTTGCGGAGTGGTGCGAACTGGTTGCAGAGTGGTTCGAACTGGTAGCGAAGTGGTGAATTGGTTGCAGAGTGGTGCGAACTGGTTGCGGAGTGGTGCGAACTGGTTGCAGAGTGGTGCGAGTTGGTTGCGGAGTGGTGCAAACTGGTTGCGGAGTGGTGCGAACTGGTTGCGGAGTGGTGCGAACTAAAGGTGATACCATGTCCATGAGACTCGGCTTGACAGACTCGGGATTCCGAGTCTAGACTCGGACTCGCAAGTCCGAGTCTGTCATTGAGCCTGGACTTGGACTCGCAAGTCTGGTCTTGAGTACATGACGTACTGAAATTGCCCACAAACGCAATAGATGGCATCAAGTAATGAGGCATTCTGACATAGAACAACACATAAATGGATGAAAAATGGCAATATAATGCATGCCCCAGTGAAAGAATGAGGCATAAGCTTCAACCTTGCTGTGTTGTAGTCTAGGACTCGCGAGTCCAAGTCCCATTGGACACGCGAGTCCCGTACTTGCGTGTCCTGGATTCGAACACCCAAGTCCATGTCCAAAGCTAGACTCGGGATTTTGGACTCGGTATCACCCTTAGTGCGAACTGGTTGCAGAGTGGTGCGAACTGGTTGCGGAGTGGTGCGAACTGGTTGCGGAGTGGTCCGAACGGGTTGCGGAGTAGTGCGAACTGGTTGCAGAGTGGTGCGAACTGGTTGCGAAGTGCTGCGAACAGGTTGCAGAGTGGTGCGAACTGGTTGCGGAATGGTGGGAACTGGTTGCGAAGTGGTGCGAACTGGTTGCGGAGTGGTGCGAACTGGTTGCGGAGTGGTGCGAACTGGTTGCGGAGCGGTGCGAACTGGTTGCAGAGTTGTGCGAACTGGTTGAGGAGTGGTGTGAACTGGTTGAGGAGTGGTGCGAAGTGGTTGGGGAGTGGTGCGAAAGGGTTGCGGAGTGGTGCGAACAGGTTGAGGAGTGGTGCGAACTGGTTGCGGAGTGGTGCGAACTGGTTTCGGAGTGGTGCAAACTGGTTGCGGAGTGGTGCTAACTGGTTGCAGAGTGGTGCAAACTAGTTTTGGAGTGGTGCGAACTGGTTTTGGAGTGGTGCGAACTGGTTGCGGAGTGGTGCGATCTGGTTGCGGAGTGGTGCGAACTGATTGCGGAGTGGTGCGAACTGGTTGGGGAGTGGTGCGAAGTGGTTGCGGAGTGGTGCGAACTGGTTTTGGAGTGGTGCGAACTGGTTGCGGAGTGGTGCGATCTGGTTGCGGAGTGGTGCGAACTGATTGCGGAGTGGTGCGAACTGGTTGGGGAGTGGTGCGAAGTGGTTGCGGAGTGGTGCGAAGTGGTTGCGGAGTCGTGCGAACTGGTTGTGGACTGGTGCAAACTGGTTGCAGAGTGGTGCGAATTTGTTGCGGAGTGGTGCGAACTGGTTGTGGAGTGGTGCGAACTGGTTGCGGAGTGTTGTGAACTGGTTGCGGAGTGGTGCGAAGTTGCGGAGTGGTGCGAACTGGTTAAGGAGTGGTGGGAACTGCTTGCGAAGTGGTGCGAACTGGTTGCGGAGTGGTGTGAACTGGTCGCGGAGTGGTGCGAACTGGCTGCGGAGTGGTGTGAACTGGTTGGAGAGTGGTGCGAACTGGTTGAGGAGTGGTGCAAAGTGGTTGCGGAGTGGTGCGAAAGGGTTGCGGAGTGGTGCGAACTGGTTCAGCAGTGGTGTGAACTGGTTGCGGAGTGGTGCGATCTGGTTGCGGAGTGGTGCGAACTGGTTGCGGAGTGGTGCGAACTGGTTCAGCAGTGGTGTGAACTGGTTGCGGAGTGGTGCGATCTGGTTGCGGAGTGGTGCGAACTGGTTGCGGAGTGGTACGAACTCGCTGCGCATTGCTGCAAACTGGTTTCGGAGTGGTGCGAACTGGTTGCAGAGTGGTGCGAACTGGTTGCGTAGAGGTGTGAACTGGTTGCGGCGTGGTGCAAACTGGTTGCAGAGTGGTGCAAACTGGTTGCAGAGTGGTGGGTACTGGTTGCAGAGTGGTGTGAACTGGTTGCGGAGTGGTGTGAACTGGTTGCGAAGTGGTGCGAACTGGATGTGGAGTGGTGCGAACTGGTTGCGGAGTGGTGCGAACTGGTTGTGGAGTGGTGCGAACTGGTTGCGGAGTGGTGCGAACTGGTTGCGGAGAGGTGGGAACTGGTTGCGGAGTGGTGCGAACTGGTTGGAGAGTGGTGCGAACCGGTTGCGGAGTGGTGCGAATTGGATGCGGAGTGCTACTAACCGGTTGCGGAGTGGTGCGAACTGGCTGAGGAGTGCTACGAACTGGTTGCGGAGTGGTGCGAACTGGTTGCGGAGTGGTGCAAGCAGGTTGCGGAGTGGTGCGAACTGGTTGCGGAGTGGTGCGAACTGGTTTGCAAGTGGTGCGAACTGGTTGCAGAGTGGTGCGAACTGGTTGCGAAGTGGTGTGAACTGGCTGCAGAGTGGTGCGAGCTTGTTGTGGAGTGGTGTGAACTGGTTGCGGAGTGTTGCGAACTGGTTGTGGAGTCGTGCAAACTGGTTGCGGAGTGGTGCAAACTGGTTGTGGAGTGGTGCGAACTGGTTGCGGAGTGGTGCGACCTGGTTGCGGAGTGGTGGGAACCGGTTGCGGAGTGGTGTGAACTGGTTTCGGAGTGGTGCGAACTGCTTGCAGAGAAGTGCGAACTAGTTGCAGAGTGGTACGCATTGGTTGCGGGGTGGTGCGAACTGGTCGCGGACTGGTGTTAACTGGTTGCGGACTGTTGCAAACTGGTTGTAGAGTGGTGCGAATTGGTTGCGGAGTGGTGTGAACTGGTTGCGGACTGGTGCGAACTGGTTGGGGAGTGGTGCGAACTGGTTGCGGACTGGTGCGAACTGGTTGCGGAGTGGTGTGAACTGGTTGCAGAGTGGTGCGAACTGGTTGCGGAGTGGTGCAAACTGGTTAGGGAGTGGTGCGAATTGGCTGCTGAGTGGTGCGAACTGGTTGCGAAGTGGTGGGAACTGGTTGCAAAGTGGTGCGAACTGGTTGCGGAGTGGTGCGAACTGGTTGCGGAGTGGTGCGAACTG
>SZWC01001769.1:111650-122110 GCA_023375785.1 Penium margaritaceum | reverse complement strand
TGCGAACTGGTTGCGGAGTGGTGCGAACTGGTTGCGGAGTGGTGCAAACTGGTTGCGGAGTGGTGCGAACTGGTTGTGGAGTGGTGCGAACTGGTTGCGGAGTGGTGTGAACTGGTTGCGGAGTGGTGCGAACTGGTTGCGGAGTGGTGCGAACTGGTTGCGGTGTGGTGCGACCTGGTTGTGGAGTGGTGCGAACCGGTTGCGGAGTGGTGTGAACTGGTTGCGGAGTGGTGCGAACTGCTTGCCGAGTGGTCCAAACTGGTTGCATGGTGGTGCGAACTGGTTGCGGAGTGGTGCTAACTGGTTGCGGAGTACTGCGAACTGGTTGCGGACTGGTTAAAACTGGTTGCGGAGTGGTGCAAACTGGTTGCTGACTGGTGGGAACTGGTTGCGAAGTGGTGGGAACTGGTTGCGAACTGGTGCAGCTGGTTGCGGAGTGGTGTGAACAGGTTGCAGAGTGGTGTGAACTGGTTGCGGAGTGGTGCACACTGGTCTTGGAGTGGTGCAAACTGGTTGCGGAGTGGTGCAAACTGGTTCCGGAGTGGTGTGAACTGGTTGCGCAGAGGTGGGAACTTGTTGCAGAGTGATGCGAACTGGTTGCGGAGTGGTACGAACTGGTTGCGGAGTGGTGCGAACTGGTTGCAGAGTGGTGCGAGCTGGTTCGGAGTGGTGCAAACTGGTTGAAGAGTGGTGCGAAATGGTTGTGTAGTGGTGCAAAGTGGTTGCGGAGTGGTGCGAACTGGTTGCGGAGTGGTGCGAACTGGTTGCAAAGTGGTGCGAACTGGTTGCGGAGTGGTGCGAACTGGTTGCAGAGTGGTGCGAACTGGTTGCGGAGTGGTACGAACTGGTTGCGGAGTGGTGCGAACTGGTTGAGGAGTGGGGCGAACTGGTTGCGGAGTGGTGCGAAGTGGTTGCGGAGTGGTGCGAAAGGGTTGCGGAGTGGTGCAAACTGGCTGAGGAGTCGTAGGAACTGGTTGCCGAGTGGTGCGAACTGGTTGCGGAGTGGTGCGAACAGGTTGCAGAGTGGTGCAAACTGGTTGCAGAGTGGTGCAAACTGGTTGCGGAGTGGTGCAAACTGGTTCCTGAGTGGTGTGAACTGGTTGCGCAGAGGTGGGAACTTGTTGCAGAGTGATGCGAACTGGTTGCGGAGTGGTACGAACTGGTTGCGGAGTGGTGCGAACTGGTTGAGGAGTGGGGCGAACTGGTTGCGGAGTGGTGCGAAGTGGTTGCGGAGTGGTGCGAAAGGGTTGCGGAGTGGTGCAAACTGGCTGAGGAGTCGTAGGAACTGGTTGCCGAGTGGTGCGAACTGGTTGCGGAGTGGTGCGAACAGGTTGCAGAGTGGTGCAAACTGGTTGCAGAGTGGTGCAAACTGGTTGCGGAGTGGTGCAAACTGGTTCCTGAGTGGTGTGAACTGGTTGCGCAGAGGTGGGAACTTGTTGCAGAGTGATGCGAACTGGTTGCGGAGTGGTACGAACTGGTTGCGGAGTGGTGCGAACTGGTTGAGGAGTGGGGCGAACTGGTTGCGGAGTGGTGCGAAGTGGTTGCGGAGTGGTGCGAAAGGGTTGCGGAGTGGTGCAAACTGGCTGAGGAGTCGTAGGAACTGGTTGCCGAGTGGTGCGAACTGGTTGCGGAGTGGTGCGAACAGGTTGCAGAGTGGTGCAAACTGGTTGCAGAGTGGTGCAAACTGGTTGCGGAGTGGTGCAAACTGGTTCCTGAGTGGTGTGAACTGGTTGCGCAGAGGTGGGAACTTGTTGCAGAGTGATGCGAACTGGTTGCGGAGTGGTACGAACTGGTTGCGGAGTGGTGCGAACTGGTTGAGGAGTGGGGCGAACTGGTTGCGGAGTGGTGCGAAGTGGTTGCGGAGTGGTGCGAAAGGGTTGCGGAGTGGTGCAAACTGGCTGAGGAGTCGTAGGAACTGGTTGCCGAGTGGTGCGAACTGGTTGCGGAGTGGTGCGAACAGGTTGCAGAGTGGTGCAAACTGGTTGCAGAGTGGTGCAAACTGGTTGCGGAGTGGTGCAAACTGGTTCCTGAGTGGTGTGAACTGGTTGCGCAGAGGTGGGAACTTGTTGCAGAGTGATGCGAACTGGTTGCGGAGTGGTACGAACTGGTTGCGGAGTGGTGCGAACTGGTTGAGGAGTGGGGCGAACTGGTTGCGGAGTGGTGCGAAGTGGTTGCGGAGTGGTGCGAAAGGGTTGCGGAGTGGTGCAAACTGGCTGAGGAGTCGTAGGAACTGGTTGCCGAGTGGTGCGAACTGGTTGCGGAGTGGTGCGAACTGTTTGAGGAGTGGGGCGAACTGGTTGAGGAGTGGTGCGAAGTGGTTGCGGAGTGGTGCGAACTGGTTGCGGAGTGGTGCGAACTGGTTTCGGAGTGGTGCAAACTGGTTGCGGACTGGTGCGAACTGGTTTCGGGGTGGTGGGAGCTGGATTCGGAGTGGTGGGAACAGGTTGCGGAGTCGTGCGAACTGGTTGTGGAGTGGTGTGAACTGGTTGCAGAGTGGTGCGACCTTGTTGTGGAGTGGTGCAAACTGGTTGCAGAGTGGTGCGAACTGGTTGTGGAGTCGTGCAAACGGGTTGCGGAGTGGTGCGAACTGGTTGTGGAGTGGTGCAAACTGGTTGCGGAGTGGTGCGAACTGGTTGCGGTGTGGTGCCACCTTGTTGTGGAGTGGTGCGAACCGGTTGCGGAGTGGTGTGAACTGGTTGCGGAGTGGTGCGAACTGCTTGCGGAGTGGTCCAAACTGGTTGCATGGTGGTGCGAACTGGTTGCGGAGTGGTTCTAACTGGTTGCGGAGTGCTGCGAACTGGTTGCGGACTGGTTCGAACTGGTTTCAGAGTGGTGCAAACTGGTTCCGGAGTGGTGCAAACTGGTTATGGAGTGGTGTGAACTGGTTGCGCAGAGGTGGGAACTTGTTGCAGAGTGATGCGAACTGGTTGCGGAGTGGTACGAACTGGTTGCGGAGTGGTGCGAACTGGTTGCAGAGTGGTGCGAGCTGGTTGAGAGTGGTGCAAACTGGTTGAAGAGTGGTGCGAACTGGTTGTGTAGTGGTGCAAAGTGGTTGCGGAGTGGTGCGATATTGTTGCGGAGTGGTGCGAACTGGTTGCAAAGTGGTGCGAACTGGTTGCGGAGTGGTGCGAACTGGTTGCGGAGAGGTGCGAACTGGTTGCACAGTGGTGCGAACTGGTTGCCGAGAGGTGCGAACTGGTTGCACAGTGGTGCGAACTGGTTGCCGAGAGGTGCGAACTGGTTGCACAGTGGTGCGAACTGGTTGCCGAGAGGTGCGAACTGGTTGCACAGTGGTGCGAACTGGTTGCCGAGAGGTGCGAACTGGTTGCACAGTGGTGCGAACTGGTTGCCGAGAGGTGCGAACTGGTTGCACAGTGGTGCGAACTGGTTGCCGAGAGGTGCGAACTGGTTGCACAGTGGTGCGAACTGGTTGCCGAGAGGTGCGAACTGGTTGCACAGTGGTGCGAACTGGTTGCCGAGAGGTGCGAACTGGTTGCACAGTGGTGCGAACTGGTTGCCGAGAGGTGCGAACTGGTTGCACAGTGGTGCGAACTGGTTGCCGAGAGGTGCGAACTGGTTGCACAGTGGTGCGAACTGGTTGCCGAGAGGTGCGAACTGGTTGCACAGTGGTGCGAACTGGTTGCCGAGAGGTGCGAACTGGTTGCACAGTGGTGCGAACTGGTTGCCGAGAGGTGCGAACTGGTTGCACAGTGGTGCGAACTGGTTGCCGAGAGGTGCGAACTGGTTGCACAGTGGTGCGAACTGGTTGCCGAGAGGTGCGAACTGGTTGCACAGTGGTGCGAACTGGTTGCCGAGAGGTGCGAACTGGTTGCACAGTGGTGCGAACTGGTTGCCGAGAGGTGCGAACTGGTTGCACAGTGGTGCGAACTGGTTGCCGAGAGGTGCGAACTGGTTGCACAGTGGTGCGAACTGGTTGCCGAGAGGTGCGAACTGGTTGCACAGTGGTGCGAACTGGTTGCCGAGAGGTGCGAACTGGTTGCACAGTGGTGCGAACTGGTTGCCGAGAGGTGCGAACTGGTTGCACAGTGGTGCGAACTGGTTGCCGAGAGGTGCGAACTGGTTGCACAGTGGTGCGAACTGGTTGCCGAGAGGTGCGAACTGGTTGCACAGTGGTGCGAACTGGTTGCCGAGAGGTGCGAACTGGTTGCACAGTGGTGCGAACTGGTTGCCGAGAGGTGCGAACTGGTTGCACAGTGGTGCGAACTGGTTGCCGAGAGGTGCGAACTGGTTGCACAGTGGTGCGAACTGGTTGCCGAGAGGTGCGAACTGGTTGCACAGTGGTGCGAACTGGTTGCCGAGAGGTGCGAACTGGTTGCACAGTGGTGCGAACTGGTTGCCGAGAGGTGCGAACTGGTTGCACAGTGGTGCGAACTGGTTGCCGAGAGGTGCGAACTGGTTGCACAGTGGTGCGAACTGGTTGCCGAGAGGTGCGAACTGGTTGCAGAGTGGTCCGAATCTCTTGCGGAGTGGTCCGAACTGGTTGCGGAGTGGCGCGAACTGGTTGCGGAGCGGTGCGCACTGGTTGCGGAGTGGTACCAAATGGTTGCGGAGTGGTGCGAACTAGTTTCGGAGTGGTGCGAACTGGTTGCGGAGTGGTGCGAACTGGTTGCCGAGAGGTGCGAACTGGTTGCGGAGTCGTATGAACTGGTTGCGGAGTGGTGCAAACTGGTTGCGCAGTGCTGCTACCTGGTTGCGGAGTGATGCGAACTCATTGCGGAGTGGTGCCAACTGGTTGCGGAGTGGTGCGAACTGGATGCGGAGTGGTGCAAACTGGTCTTGGAGTGGTGCCAACTGGATGCGGAGTGGTGCAAACTGGTCGCGGAGTGGTGTGAACTGGTTGCGGAGAGGTGGGAACTTGTTGCAGAGTGATGCGAACTGGTTGTGGAGTAGTGCGAACTGGTTGCGGAGTGGTGCGAACTGGTTGCGGAGAGGTGCGAACTGGCTGCTGAGTGGTGCGAACTGGTTGCGAAGTGGTGCGAACTGGTTGCAGAGTGGTGCGAACTGGTTGCGGAGTGGTGCGATCTGGTTGCGGAGTGGTGGGAACTGGTTGTGGAGCGGTGCTAACTGATTGCAGAGTGGTGCGAACTGGTTGCAGAGTGGTGCGAACTGGTTGCGGAGTGGTGCGATCTGGTTGCGGAGTGGTGGGAACTGGTTGTGGAGCGGTGCTAACTGATTGCAGAGTGGTGCGAACTGGTTGCAGAGTGGTGCGAACTGGTTGCGGAGTGGTGCGATCTGGTTGCGGAGTGGTGGGAACTGGTTGTGGAGCGGTGCTAACTGATTGCAGAGTGGTGCGAACTGGTTGCAGAGTGGTGCGAACTGGTTGCGGAGTGGTGCGATCTGGTTGCGGAGTGGTGGGAACTGGTTGTGGAGCGGTGCTAACTGATTGCAGAGTGGTGCGAACTGGTTGCAGAGTGGTGCGAACTGGTTGCGGAGTGGTGCGATCTGGTTGCGGAGTGGTGGGAACTGGTTGTGGAGCGGTGCTAACTGATTGCAGAGTGGTGCGAACTGGTTGCAGAGTGGTGCGAACTGGTTGCGGAGTGGTGCGATCTGGTTGCGGAGTGGTGGGAACTGGTTGTGGAGCGGTGCTAACTGATTGCAGAGTGGTGCGAACTGGTTGCAGAGTGGTGCGAACTGGTTGCGGAGTGGTGCGATCTGGTTGCGGAGTGGTGGGAACTGGTTGTGGAGCGGTGCTAACTGATTGCAGAGTGGTGCGAACTGGTTGCAGAGTGGTGCGAACTGGTTGCGGAGTGGTGCGATCTGGTTGCGGAGTGGTGGGAACTGGTTGTGGAGCGGTGCTAACTGATTGCAGAGTGGTGCGAACTGGTTGCAGAGTGGTGCGAACTGGTTGCGGAGTGGTGCGATCTGGTTGCGGAGTGGTGGGAACTGGTTGTGGAGCGGTGCTAACTGATTGCAGAGTGGTGCGAACTGGTTGCAGAGTGGTGCGAACTGGTTGCGGAGTGGTGCGATCTGGTTGCGGAGTGGTGGGAACTGGTTGTGGAGCGGTGCTAACTGATTGCAGAGTGGTGCGAACTGGTTGCAGAGTGGTGCGAACTGGTTGCGGAGTGGTGCGATCTGGTTGCGGAGTGGTGGGAACTGGTTGTGGAGCGGTGCTAACTGATTGCAGAGTGGTGCGAACTGGTTGCAGAGTGGTGCGAACTGGTTGCGGAGTGGTGCGATCTGGTTGCGGAGTGGTGGGAACTGGTTGTGGAGCGGTGCTAACTGATTGCAGAGTGGTGCGAACTGGTTGCAGAGTGGTGCGAACTGGTTGCGGAGTGGTGCGATCTGGTTGCGGAGTGGTGGGAACTGGTTGTGGAGCGGTGCTAACTGATTGCAGAGTGGTGCGAACTGGTTGCAGAGTGGTGCGAACTGGTTGCGGAGTGGTGCGATCTGGTTGCGGAGTGGTGGGAACTGGTTGTGGAGCGGTGCTAACTGATTGCAGAGTGGTGCGAACTGGTTGCAGAGTGGTGCGAACTGGTTGCGGAGTGGTGCGACCTGGTTGCGGAGTGGTGCGAACTGGTTGCGGGGTAGTGTGAACTGGTTGGATAGTGGTGCGAACTGGTTGAGGAGTGGTACGAAGTGGTTGCGGAGGGATGCGAGCTGGTTGCGGAGTGGTGCAAACTGGTTGAAGAGTGGTGCGAACTGGTTGCGTAGTGATGCAAACTGGTTGCGGAGTGGTGCGAACTGGTGCGGAGTGGTGCAAACTGGTTGCGGAGTGGTGCGAACTGGTTGCGGAGTGGTGTAAACTGGTTGCGGAGGGGTTGAAAACTGGTTGCCGAGTGGTGCGAACTGGTTGGGGAGTGGTGCGAACTGGTTGCAGAGTGGTGGAAACTGGTTGTGAAGTGGTGCGAACTGGTTGCGGAGTGGTGCGAACTGGTTGCAGGGTGGTTCGAACTGGTTGCATAGTGGTGCGAACTGGTTGAGGAGTGGTGCGAAGTGGTTGCGGAGGGATGCGAAAGGGTTGTGGAGTGGTGCAAACTGGCTGAGGAGTCGTAGGAACTGGTTGCGGAGTGGTGCGAATTGGTTGTGGACTGGTGCGAACTGGTTGCGGAGTGGTGCGAACTGGTTTCGGAGTGGTGCGAACTGGTTGCTGAGTCGTGCGAACTGGATGCTGAGTGGTGTGAACTGGTTGCAGAGTGGTGCGAGCTTGTTGTGGAGTGGTGCAAACTGGTTGCGGACTGGTGCGAACTGGTCGGAGAGAGGTGGGAATCGGTCGCGGATTGGTGCGAACTGGTTGCGGAGTGGTGCGAACTGGTTGCGGAGTGGTGGGAACTGGTTGCGGAGTGGTGTGAACTGGTTGCGGAGTGGTGCGAACTGGTTGCGGAGTGGTGCGAACTGGTTGCGGAGTGGTGGGAACTGGTTGCGGAGTGGTGCGAACTGGTTGCGGAGTGGTGCGAACTGGTTGCGGAGTGGTGCGAACTGGTTGCGGAGTGGTGCGAACTGGTTGCCGAGTGGTGCAAACTGGTTGCTGAATGGTGGGAACTGGTTGCGAAGTGGTGGGAACTGGTTGCGAAGTGGTGCAAACTGGTTGCGGAGTGGTGTGAACTGGTTTTGGAGTGGTGCGAACTGGTTGCGGAGTAGTGTCAACTGGATGAGGACTGGTGCGAACTGGTTGAGGAGTGGTGCGAACTGGTTGCGGAGTGGTGCGAAAGGGATGCGGAGTGGTGTGAACTGGTTTAGGAGTGGTGCAAACTGGTTCCGGAGTGGTGCGAACTGGTTGTGGAGTGGTGCAAACTGGTTGCGGAGTGGTAAAATCTGGTTGCGGAGTGGTGCGAACTGGTTTTGGAGTGGTGGAAACTGGTTGCGGAATGGTGCGAACTGGTTGCGGAGAGATGCGAACTGGTTGCAGAGTTCTTGGAACTGGTTGCGGAGTGGTGCAAACTGGTTGCGATGTGGTGCGAACTGGTTACGGAGTGGTGCGAACTGGTTGCGGAGTGGTGCGAACTGGTTGCGGAGTGGTGCGAACTGAATGCGGAGTGGTGCGAGCTGAATGCAGAGTGGTGCGAGCTGGTTGCGGAGTGGTGCAAACTGGTTGAAGAGTGGTGCGAACTGGTTGTGTAGTGGTGCAAACTGGTTGCGGAGTTGTGCAAACTGGTTGCGGAGTGGTGCAAACTGATTGCGGAATGGTGCAAACCGGTTGCGGAGTGGTGCAAACTGGTTGCAGAGAAGTGCGAATTGGTTGCAGAGTGGTGCGAACTGGGTGCGGAGTGGTGCGGCTTGGTTGCGGAGTGGTTCGAACTGGTTGCGGAGTGGTGCGAACTGGTTGCAGAGTGGTGCGAACTGGTTGTGGAGTGGTGCGAACTGGTTGCGGAGTGGTGCGAACTGGTTGCGGAGTGGTGCGAATTGGTTGCGGAGTGGTGCGAACTGGTTGCGGAGTTGTGCGAACTGGTTGCAGAGTAGTGCAAACTGGTTGCGGAGTGGTACGAACTGGTTGCGGAGTGGTGCGAACTGGTTGCCAAGTGGTGCGAACTGGTTGCAGAGTAGTGCAAACTGGTTGCGGAGTGGTACGAACTGGTTGCGGAGTGGTGCGAACTGGTTGCCAAGTGGTGCGAACTGGTTGCAGAGTAGTGCAAACTGGTTGCGGAGTGGTACGAACTGGTTGCGGAGTGGTGCGAACTGGTTGCCAAGTGGTGCGAACTGGTTGCAGAGTAGTGCAAACTGGTTGCGGAGTGGTACGAACTGGTTGCGGAGTGGTGCGAACTGGTTGCCAAGTGGTGCGAACTGGTTGCAGAGTAGTGCAAACTGGTTGCGGAGTGGTACGAACTGGTTGCGGAGTGGTGCGAACTGGTTGCCAAGTGGTGCGAACTGGTTGCAGAGTAGTGCAAACTGGTTGCGGAGTGGTACGAACTGGTTGCGGAGTGGTGCGAACTGGTTGCCAAGTGGTGCGAACTGGTTGCAGAGTAGTGCAAACTGGTTGCGGAGTGGTACGAACTGGTTGCGGAGTGGTGCGAACTGGTTGCCAAGTGGTGCGAACTGGTTGCAGAGTAGTGCAAACTGGTTGCGGAGTGGTACGAACTGGTTGCGGAGTGGTGCGAACTGGTTGCCAAGTGGTGCGAACTGGTTGCAGAGTAGTGCAAACTGGTTGCGGAGTGGTACGAACTGGTTGCGGAGTGGTGCGAACTGGTTGCCAAGTGGTGCGAACTGGTTGCAGAGTAGTGCAAACTGGTTGCGGAGTGGTACGAACTGGTTGCGGAGTGGTGCGAACTGGTTGCCAAGTGGTGCGAACTGGTTGCAGAGTAGTGCAAACTGGTTGCGGAGTGGTACGAACTGGTTGCGGAGTGGTGCGAACTGGTTGAGGAATGGTGCGAAATGGTTGCAGAGTGGTGCAAACGGGTTGCGGAGTGGTGCGAACTGGTTGCGGAGTGGTGCGAACTGGTTGCCAAGTTGTGCGAACTGGTTGCAGAGTAGTGCAAACTGGTTGCGGAGTGGTACGAACTGGTTGCGGAGTGGTGCTAACTGCTTGCGGAGTGGTGCGAACTAGTTGCGGCGTGGTGAAAACTGGTCGCGGAGTGGTGCGAACTGGCTGCGGAGTGGTGCGAACTTGTTGGAATTGGTGCAAACCGGTTGCCGATTGCTGCGAACTGGTTGCGGAGTGGTGCAACCTGGAGGCGGAGTGGTGCGAACTGGTTGCGGAGTGGTGCGAACTTGTTGGAATTGGTGCAAACCGGTTGCCGATTGCTGCGAACTGGTTGCGGAGTGGTGCAACCTGGAGGCGGAGTGGTGCGAACTGGTTGCGGAGTGGTGCGAACTGGTTGCACAGTGGTGCGAACTGGTTGCGGAGTGGTGCGAACTGTATGCGGAGTGGTGCGAACTGGTTGCGAAGTTGTGCGAACTGGTTGCGGAGTGGTGCGAACTGGTTGCGAAGTGGTGGGAACTGGTTGCGAATTGGTGCGAACTGGGTTCAGAGTGGTGCGAACCGGTTGCAGAGTGGTGCGAACTGGTTGCAGAGTGGTGCAAACTGGTTGAGGTGTGGTGCAAACTGGATGCGGAGTGGTGCGAACTGGTTGAGGAGTGGTGCGAACTGGTTGCGGAGTGGTGCGAACTGGTTTCGGAGTGGTGCAAACTGGCTGCAGAGTGGTGAGAACTTGTTGCGAAGTGGTGCGAACTGGTTGCGGAGGCAAACTGGTTGGGGAGTGGTGCGAACTGCTTGCGGATTGGCGGAAAGGGTTGCGAAGTGGTGCGAACTGGTTGAGGAGTGGTGCGAACTGGTTGCGGAGTGGTGCAAACTGGTTGTGGAGTGGTGCGAACGGGTTGCGGAGTGGTGCGAACTGGTTGCAGAGTGGTGCGAACTGGTTGCGGAGTGGTGCGAACTGGTTGCGGAGTGGTGCAAACTGGTTGCGGAGTGGTGCGAACTGGTTGCGGAGTGGTGCGAACTGGTTGTGGAGTGGTGCGAACTGGTTGCGGAGTGGTGTGAACTGGTTGCGGAGTGGTGCGAACTGGTT
>SZWC01001769.1:83701-94942 GCA_023375785.1 Penium margaritaceum | reverse complement strand
ACTGGTTGCGGAGTGGTGCGAACTGGTTGCGGAGTGGTGCGAACTGGTTGCGGAGTGGTGCGAACTGGTTGCAGAGTGGTGCGAACTGGTTGCGAAGAGGTGGGAACTGGTTGCGAACTGGTGCGAACTGGTTGCGGAGTGGTGCGAACTAGTTGCGGAGTGGTGCGAACTGGTTGCGGAGTGGTGCAAACTGGTTGCGGAGTGCTGCAAACTGGTTGTGGAGTGGTGGGAACTGGTTGAGGAGTGGTGCAAAGTGGTTGCGGAGTGGTGCGAAAGGGTTGCGGAGTGGTGCAAATTGGCTGAGGAGTGGTACGAACTGGTTTTGGAGTGGTGCGAACTGGTTGTGGAGTGGTGCAAACTGGTTGCGGAGTGGTGGGAACTGGTTGCGGAGTGGTGCAAACTGGATTTGGAGTGGTGCAAATTGGTGGCGGAGCGGTGCGAACTGGTTGCGGAGTGGTGTGAACTGGTTGCGAAGTGGTGCGAGCTAGATGTGGAGTGGTGCGAACTGGTTGCAGAGTGGTGCGAACTGGTTGCGGAGTGGTGCAAACTGGTTTTGGAGTGGTGCGAATTGGTGGCGGAGCGGTGCGAACTGGTTGCGGAGTGGTGTGAACTGGTTGTGGAGTGGTGCGAACTGGTTGAGGAGTGGTGCAAAGTGGTTGCGGAGTGGTGCGAAAGGGTTGCTAAGTGGTGTGAACTGGTTGCGGAGTCGTGAACACTGGTTGCGGAGTGGTGCAAACTGGTTGCAGAGTTGTGCAAACTGGTTTCGGAGTGGTGCGAACTGGGTACGGAGTGGTGCGAACTGGTTGCGGAGTGGTGCAAACTGGTTTCAGAGTGCTTCGAACTGGTTGCGGAGTTGTGTGAACTGGTTGTGGTGTGGTGCAAACTGGTTGCAGAGTGGTGCGAACTGGTTGTGGAGTGGTGCGAACTGGCTGCTGAGTGGTGCGAATTGGTTGCGGAGTGGTGCGACATGGTCACGGAGTGGTGTGAACCGGTTGCGGAGTGGTGCAAAGTGGTTGCAGAGTGGTGCGATCTGGTTGCGGATTGGTGCCAACCGGTTGCGGAGTTGTGCAAACTGGTTGAGGAGTGGTGCGAACTGGTTGCGGAGTGGTGCGAACTGGTTGCGGAGAAGTGCGAACTGGTTGCGGAGTGGTGCAAACTGGTTGCAGAGTTGTGCGAACTGGCTGCGGTATGGTGCAAACTGGTTGCGGAGTGGTGCTGACTGGTTGCAGACTGGTGTAAACTGGTTGAGGAGTGGTGCAAACTGGTTGCGGAGTGGTGCCAACTGGTTGCGGGGTTGTTGGTTGCGGAGTGGTGCGACCTGGTTGCGGAGTGGTGCGAACCGGTTGCGGAGTGGTGCGGACTGGTTGCGGAGTGGTGCGAACTGCTTGCGGAGTGGTGCGAAATGGTTGCGGTGTGGTGGGAACTGGTTGCGAAGTGGTGCGAACTGGTTGCGAAGTGGTGCGAACTGGTTGCGGAGTGGTGCGAACTGGTTGTGGAGTGGTCCGAACTGGTTGCGGAGTGGTGCGAACTGGTTGTGGAGTGGTCCGAACTGGTTGCGGAGTGGTGCGAACTGGTTGTGGAGTGGTCCGAACTGGTTGCGGAGTGGTGCGAACTGGTTGTGGAGTGGTCCGAACTGGTTGCGGAGTGGTGCGAACTGGTTGTGGAGTGGTCCGAACTGGTTGCGGAGTGGTGCGAACTGGTTGTGGAGTGGTCCGAACTGGTTGCGGAGTGGTGCGAACTGGTTGTGGAGTGGTCCGAACTGGTTGCGGAGTGGTGCGAACTGGTTGTGGAGTGGTCCGAACTGGTTGCGGAGTGGTGCGAACTGGTTGTGGAGTGGTCCGAACTGGTTGCGGAGTGGTGCGAACTGGTTGTGGAGTGGTCCGAACTGGTTGCGGAGTGGTGCGAACTGGTTGTGGAGTGGTCCGAACTGGTTGCGGAGTGGTGCGAACTGGTTGTGGAGTGGTCCGAACTGGTTGCGGAGTGGTGCGAACTGGTTGTGGAGTGGTCCGAACTGGTTGCGGAGTGGTGCGAACTGGTTGTGGAGTGGTCCGAACTGGTTGCGGAGTGGTGCGAACTGGTTGTGGAGTGGTCCGAACTGGTTGCGGAGTGGTGCGAACTGGTTGTGGAGTGGTCCGAACTGGTTGCGGAGTGGTGCGAACTGGTTGTGGAGTGGTCCGAACTGGTTGCGGAGTGGTGCGAACTGGTTGTGGAGTGGTCCGAACTGGTTGCGGAGTGGTGCGAACTGGTTGTGGAGTGGTCCGAACTGGTTGCGGAGTGGTGCGAACTGGTTGTGGAGTGGTCCGAACTGGTTGCGGAGTGGTGCGAACTGGTTGTGGAGTGGTCCGAACTGGTTGCGGAGTGGTGCGAACTGGTTGTGGAGTGGTCCGAACTGGTTGCGGAGTGGTGCGAACTGGTTGTGGAGTGGTCCGAACTGGTTGCGGAGTGGTGCGAACTGGTTGTGGAGTGGTCCGAACTGGTTGCGGAGTGGTGCGAACTGGTTGTGGAGTGGTCCGAACTGGTTGCGGAGTGGTGCGAACTGGTTGTGGAGTGGTCCGAACTGGTTGCGGAGTGGTGCGAACTGGTTGTGGAGTGGTCCGAACTGGTTGCGGAGTGGTGCGAACTGGTTGTGGAGTGGTCCGAACTGGTTGCGGAGTGGTGCGAACTGGTTGTGGAGTGGTCCGAACTGGTTGCGGAGTGGTGCGAACTGGTTGTGGAGTGGTCCGAACTGGTTGCGGAGTGGTGCGAACTGGTTGTGGAGTGGTCCGAACTGGTTGCGGAGTGGTGCGAACTGGTTGTGGAGTGGTCCGAACTGGTTGCGGAGTGGTGCGAACTGGTTGTGGAGTGGTCCGAACTGGTTGCGGAGTGGTGCGAACTGGTTGTGGAGTGGTCCGAACTGGTTGCGGAGTGGTGCGAACTGGTTGTGGAGTGGTCCGAACTGGTTGCGGAGTGGTGCGAACTGGTTGTGGAGTGGTCCGAACTGGTTGCGGAGTGGTGCGAACTGGTTGTGGAGTGGTCCGAACTGGTTGCGGAGTGGTGCGAACTGGTTGTGGAGTGGTCCGAACTGGTTGCGGAGTGGTGCGAACTGGTTTCGGAGTGGTGCGAACTGGTTGCGGAGTGGTGCGAACTGGTTGCGGAGTGGTGCAAACCGGTTGCGGAGTGGTGCGAACTGGTTGCGGAGTGGTGCAAACCGGTTGCAGAGTGATGCAAACTAGTTGCAGAATGGTGTAAACTGGTTGAGGTGTGGTTCGAACTGGTTGCGGAGTGGTGCGAACCGGTTGCGGAGTGGTGCGAACTGGTTGCGGAGTGGTGCGAACTGGTTGCGGAGTGGTGCGACCTGCTTGTGGAGTGGTGCAAACCGGTTGCAGAGTGGTGCGAACTGGTTGCGGAGTGATGGGAACTGGTTGCAAAGTGGTGCAAACTGGTTGCAGACTGGTGCGAACTGGTTGCGGAGTGGTGCGCACTGGTTGCGGAATGGTGTGACCTGGTTTCGGAGTGGTGCGAACTGGTTGCGGAGCGGTGCGAACTGGTTGCGGAGTGGTGCATTCCGGTTGCAGAGTGGTGCGAACTGGTTGCGGAGTGGTGCAAACTGGTTGCGGAGTGGTGCCAACTGGTTGCGGAGTGGTGCAAACTGGTTGCCGAGTGGTGCAAACTGGTTGCGGAGTGGTGCCAACTGGTTGCGGAGTGGTGCAAACTGGTTGCCGAGTGGTGCAAACTGGTTGCGGAGTGGTGCCAACTGGTTGCGGAGTGGTGCAAACTGGTTGCCGAGTGGTGCAAACTGGTTGCGGAGTGGTGCCAACTGGTTGCGGAGTGGTGCAAACTGGTTGCCGAGTGGTGCAAACTGGTTGCGGAGTGGTGCCAACTGGTTGCGGAGTGGTGCAAACTGGTTGCCGAGTGGTGCAAACTGGTTGCGGAGTGGTGCCAACTGGTTGCGGAGTGGTGCAAACTGGTTGCCGAGTGGTGCAAACTGGTTGCGGAGTGGTGCCAACTGGTTGCGGAGTGGTGCAAACTGGTTGCCGAGTGGTGCAAACTGGTTGCGGAGTGGTGCCAACTGGTTGCGGAGTGGTGCAAACTGGTTGCCGAGTGGTGCAAACTGGTTGCGGAGTGGTGCCAACTGGTTGCGGAGTGGTGCAAACTGGTTGCCGAGTGGTGCAAACTGGTTGCGGAGTGGTGCCAACTGGTTGCGGAGTGGTGCAAACTGGTTGCCGAGTGGTGCAAACTGGTTGCGGAGTGGTGCCAACTGGTTGCGGAGTGGTGCAAACTGGTTGCCGAGTGGTGCGAACTGGTTGCGGAGTGGTGCAATCCGGTTGCAGAGTGGTGCGAACTGGTTGCGGAGTGATGCGAACTGGTTGCGGAGTGGTGCAAACTTGTTGCGGAGTGGTGCAAACTGGTTGCGGAGTGGTGCAAACTGGTTGCCGAGTGGTGCGAACTGGTTGCGGAGTGTTGCAAACTGGTTGCATAGTGGTGCGAACTGGTTGTGGAGTGGTGCGACCTGGTTGCGGAGTGGTGGAACTGGTTGCGGAATGGTGCAAGCTTGTTGCGGAGTGGTACGAACTGGTTGCGGAGTGGTGCAAACTGGTTTCGGAGTGCTTCGAACTGGTTGCGGAGTTGTGCGAACTGGTTGCGGTGTGGTGCGAACTGGTTACTGAGTGGTGCGAACTGGTTGTGGAATGGTGCGAACTGGTTGCGGAGTGGTGCGAATTGGTTGCAGAGTGGTGCGACCTGGTTGCGGAGTGGTGTGAGCTGGTTGCGGAATGGTGCGAACTGGTTGCAGAGTGGTGCGATCTGGTTGCGGATTGGTGCAAACTGGTTACGTAGTTGAGCGAACTGGTTGAGGAGTGGTGCGAACTGGTTGCAGAGTGGTGCGAACTGGTTGCAGAGAAGTGCAAACGGGTTGTGGAGTGGTGCGAACAAGTTGCAGAGTTGTGCGAACTGGATGGGGAGTGGTGCAAACGGATTGCGGAGTGGTGCGGACTGGTGGCGGAGTGGTGTAAACTGGTTGAGGAGTGGTGCAAACTAGGTGCGGAGTTGTGCGAACTGGTTGCGGAGTGGTACGAACTGGTTGCGCAGTGGTGCGACCTGGTTGCGGAGTGGTGCGAACTGGTTACGGAGTGGTGCGAACTGGTTGCAGAGTGGTGCGAACTGGTTGCGGAGTGGTGCGAACTCGTTGCCGAGTGGTGGGAACTGGTTGCAGAGTCGTGCGAACTGGTTGCGGAGTGGTGCAAACCGGTTGTGGAGTGGTGCGAACTGGTTGCGGAGTGGTGCAAACCGGTTGCAGAGTAGTGCAAACTAGTTGCCGAGTGGTGTAAACTGGTTGAGGTGTGGTTTGAACTGGTTGCGGAGTGGTGCGAACTGGTTGCGGAGTGGTGCAAACTGGTTGCGCAGTGGTGCGAACTGGTTTCGGAGTGGTGCCAACTGGGTACGGAGTGGTGCGAACTGGTTGGTGATTGGTGCGAACTGGTTGCGGAGTGGTGCAAACGTTTTTCGGAGTGCTTCGAACTGGTTGCGGAGATGTACGAACTGGTTGCGGTGTGGTCCAAACGGGTTGCAGAGTGGTGCGAACTGGTTGTGGAGTGGTGCGAATTGGTTGCGGAGTGGTAAGAATTGGTTGAGGAGTGGTGCGACCTGGTTGCGCAGTGTTGTGAACCGGTTGCGGAATGGTGCGAACTGGTAATAGAGTGGTGCGATCTTGTTGCGGATTGGTGCGAACGGGTTATGGAGTTGTGCGAACTGGTTGCGGAGTGGTGCGAACTGGTTGCGGAGTGGTGCGAACTGGTTGCGGAGAAGTGCTAACTGGTTGCGGAGTGGTGCGAACTGGTTGCAGAGTTGTGCGAATTGGCTGCGGAGTGGTGTAAACTGGTTGCGGAGTGGTGCGGACTGGTGGCGGAGTGGTGTAAACTGGTTGAGGAGTGGTGCAAACTGGTTGCGGAGTGGTGCGAACTGGTTGCGGAGTGGTGCGAACTGGTTGCGGAGTGGTGCGAACTGGTTGCGGAGTGGTGCGAACTGGTTGCGGAGTGGTGCGACCTGGTTGCGGAGTGGTGCGAACTGGTTACGCAGTGGTGCAAATTGGCTGCGAAGTGGTGCGAACTGGTTGCAGAGTGGTGCGAACCGGTTGCGGAGTGGTGAGAACTGGTTGCGGAGTGGTGCGAACTGGTTGCGGAGTGGTGCGAACTGGTTGGGGAGTGGTGCAAACCGGTTGCGGAGTGGTGCGAACTGGTTGCGGAGTGGTGCAAACCGGTTGCAGAGTGGTGCAAACTAGTTGCAGTGTGGTGTAAACTGGTTGAGGTGTGGTTCGATCTGGTTGCGGAGTGGTGCGAACCGGTTGCGGAGTGGTGCGAACTGGTTGCGAGTGGAACTAACTGGGTGCGGAGTGGTGCGACCTGCTTGTGGAGTGGTGCGAACCAGATGCAGAGTGGTGCGAACTGGTTGCGGAATGATGGGAACTGGTTGCAAAGTGGTGCAAACTGGTTGTGGACTGGTGCGAACTGGTTGCGGAGTGGTGCGCACTGGTTGCGGAGTGGTGCGAACTGGTTGCGGAGAAGTGCTAACTGGTTGCGGAGTGGTGCGAACTGGTTGCAGAGTTGTGCGAATTGGCTGCGGAGTGGTGCAAACTGGTTGCGGAGTGGTGCGGTCTGGTGGCGGAGTGGTGTAAACTGGTTGAGGAGTGGTGCAAACTGGTTGCGGAGTGGTGCAAACTAGGTGCGGAGTGGTGCGAACTGGTTGCGGAGTGGTGCGAACTGGTTGCGGAGTGGTGCGAACTGGTTGTGGAGTGGTGCGAACCAGATGCAGAGTGGTGCGAACTGGTTGCGAGGGGAACGAACTGGGTGCGGAGTGGTGCGACCTGGTTGTGGAGTGGTGCGAACCAGATGCAGAGTGGTGCGAACTGGTTGCGAGGGGAACGAACTGGGTGCGGAGTGGTGCGACCTGGTTGTGGAGTGGTGCGAACCAGATGCAGAGTGGTGCGAACTGGTTGCGAGGGGAACGAACTGGGTGCGGAGTGGTGCGACCTGGTTGTGGAGTGGTGCGAACCAGATGCAGAGTGGTGCGAACTGGTTGCGAGGGGAACGAACTGGGTGCGGAGTGGTGCGACCTGGTTGTGGAGTGGTGCGAACCAGATGCAGAGTGGTGCGAACTGGTTGCGAGGGGAACGAACTGGGTGCGGAGTGGTGCGACCTGGTTGTGGAGTGGTGCGAACCAGATGCAGAGTGGTGCGAACTGGTTGCGAGGGGAACGAACTGGGTGCGGAGTGGTGCGACCTGGTTGTGGAGTGGTGCGAACCAGATGCAGAGTGGTGCGAACTGGTTGCGAGGGGAACGAACTGGGTGCGGAGTGGTGCGACCTGGTTGTGGAGTGGTGCGAACCAGATGCAGAGTGGTGCGAACTGGTTGCGAGGGGAACGAACTGGGTGCGGAGTGGTGCGACCTGGTTGTGGAGTGGTGCGAACCAGATGCAGAGTGGTGCGAACTGGTTGCGAGGGGAACGAACTGGGTGCGGAGTGGTGCGACCTGGTTGTGGAGTGGTGCGAACCAGATGCAGAGTGGTGCGAACTGGTTGCGAGGGGAACGAACTGGGTGCGGAGTGGTGCGACCTGGTTGTGGAGTGGTGCGAACCAGATGCAGAGTGGTGCGAACTGGTTGCGAGGGGAACGAACTGGGTGCGGAGTGGTGCGACCTGGTTGTGGAGTGGTGCGAACCAGATGCAGAGTGGTGCGAACTGGTTGCGAGGGGAACGAACTGGGTGCGGAGTGGTGCGACCTGGTTGTGGAGTGGTGCGAACCAGTTGCAGAGTGGTGCGAACCGGTTGCGGAGTGGTGCGAACTGGTTGCGAGTGGAACGAACTGGGTGCGGAGTGGTGCGACCTGCTTGTGGAGTGGTGCGAACCAGATGCAGAGTGGTGCGAACTGGTTGCGGAGTGATGGGAACTGGTTGCAAAGTGGTGCAAACTGGTTGTGGACTGGTGCGAACTGGTTGCGGAGTGGTGCGCACTGGTTGCGGAGTGGTGTGACCTGGTTGCAGAGTGGTGCGAACTGGTTGCGGAGCGGTGCGAATTGGTTGCGGAGTGGTGCATTCCGGTTGCAGAGTGGTGCGAACTGGTTACGAAGTGATGCGAACTGGTTGCGGAGTGGTACAAACAGGTTGCTGATCAGTGCGAACGGGCTGCGGAGTGGTTGGAACTTGTTGCAGAGTTGTGCGAACTGGTTGCGGAGTGGTGCGAACGGGTTGGGGAGTGGTGTGAACTGGTTGCAGAGTGGTGCGAACTGGTTGCGGAGTGGTGCGAACTGGTTGCGGAGTGGTGGGAACTGGTTGCCAAGTGGTACGAACTGCTTGCAGAGTGGTGCAAACTGGTTGCGGAGTGGTGCGAACTGGTTGCAGAGTGGTGTGAACTGGTTGTGGAGTGGTGCGAACTGGTTGAAGAATGGTGCGAACTGGTTGAGGAGTGGTGCGAACTTGTTGTGGAGTGTTGCGAACTGGTTGCAGAGCAGTGCAAACTGGTTGCGGAGTGGTGCAAACTTGTTGCGGAGTGGTGCAAACTGGTTGCGGAGTGGTGCAAACTGGTTTCCGAGTGGTACGAACTGGTTGCGGAGTGTTGCAAACTGGTTGCATAGTGGCGCGAACTGGTTGTGGAGTGGTGCGACCTGGTGGCGGAGTGGTGGAACTGGTTGCGGAACGGTGCAAGCTGGTTGCGGATTGGTACGAACTGGTTGCGGCTTGGTGCACACTGGTTTCGGAGTGCTTCGAACTGGTTGCGGAGTTGTGCGAACTGGTTGCGGTGTGGGGCGAACTGGTTACTGAGTGGTGCGAACTGGTTTTGGAATGGTGCGAACTGGTTGCGCAGTGGTGCGAATTGGTTGCAGAGTGGTGCGACCTGGTTGCGGAGTGGTGTGAGCCGGTCGCGGAATGGTGCGAACTGGTTTCAAAGTGGTGCGATCTGGTTGCGGATTGGTGCGAACTGGTTACGGAGTTGAGCGAACTGGTTGAGGAGTGGTGCGAACTGGTTGCGGAGTGGTGCGAACTGGTTGCGGAGAAGTGCAAACGGGTTTCGGAGTGGTGCGAACTGGTTGCAGAGTTGTGCGAACTGGATGCGAAGTGGTGCAAACGGATTGCGGAGTGGTGCGGACTGGTGGCGGAGTGGTGTAAACTGGTTGAGGAGTGGTGCAAACTAATTGCGGAGTGGTGCGAACTGGTTGTGGAGTGGTGCGAACTGGTTGCGTAGTGGTGCGAACTGGCTGCGCAGTGGTGCGACCTGGTTGCAGAATCGTGCGAACTGGTTACGGAGTGGTGCGAACTGGTTGCAGATTGGTGCGAACTGGTTGCGGAGTGGTGCGAACTGGTTGCGGAGTGGTGCGAACTGGTTGCCGAGTCGTGCGAACTGGTTGCGGAGTGGTGAAAAACCGGTTGTGGAGTGGTGCAAACTGGTTGCGGAGTGGTGCAAACCGGTTGCAGAGTGGTGCAAACTAGTTGTCGAGTGGTGTAAACTGGTTGAGGTGTGGTTCGAACTGGTTGCAGAGTGGTGCGAACTGGTTGCGGAGTGGTGCAAACTGGTTGCGGAGTGGTGCGAACAGGTTGCTAGACGGTGCGACCTGCTTGCGGAGTGGTGTGAACCGGTTGCGGAGTGGTGCGAACTGGTTGCGGAGTGGTGGGAACTGGTTGCAAAGTGGTGCGAACTGGTTGCAGACTGGTACGAACTGGTTGCAGAGTGGTGCGAACTGGTTGCAGAGTGGTGCGATCTGGTTGCGGATTGGTGCCAACCGGTTGCGGAGTTGTGCAAACTGGTTGAGGAGTGGTGCGAACTGGTTGCGGAGTGGTGCGAACTGGTTGCGGAGAAGTGCAAACTGGTTGCAGAGTGGTGCGAACTGGTTGCAGAGTTGTAAAACTGGCTGCGGAGTGGTGCAAACGGGTTGCGGTGTGGTGCAGACTGGTTGCAGAGTGGTGTAAACTGGTTGAGGAGTGGTGCAAACTGGTTGCGGAGTGGTGCGAACTGGTTGCGGAGTGGTGCGAACTGGTTGCGGAGTTATGCGACCTGGTTGCGGAGTGGTGCGAACTGGTTGCGGAGTCGTGCACACTGGTTGCAGAGTGGTGCAAACTGGTTGTGGAGTGGTGCCAACTGGGTACGGAGTGGTGCAAACTGGTTGCGGAGTGGTGCGAACTGGTTGCGGAGTGGTGCGAACTGGTTGCGGAGTTATGCGACCTGGTTGCGGAGTGGTGCGAACTGGTTGCGGAGTCGTGCACACTGGTTGCAGAGTGGTGCAAACTGGTTGTGGAGTGGTGCCAACTGGGTACGCAGTGGTGCAAACTGGTTGCGGAGTGGTGCGACCTGGTTGCGGAGTGGTGCGAACTGGTTACGCACTGGTGCAAATTGGTTGCGAAGTGGTGCGAGCTGGTTGCGGAGTGGTGCGAACTGGTTGCAGAGTGGTGAGAACTGGTTGCGGAGTGGTGCGAACTGGTTGCAGAGTGGTGCGAACTGGTTGCGGAGTGGTGCAAACCGGTTGCGGAGTGGTGCGAACTGGTTGCGGAGTGGTGCAAACCTGTTGCAGAGTGGTGCGAACTGGTTGCAGAGTGGTGCGAACTGGTTGCGGAGTGGTGCAAACCGGTTGCGGAGTGGTGCGAACTGGTTGCGGAGTGGTGCAAACCTGTTGCAGAGTGGTGCAAACTAGTTGCAGAGTGGTGTAAACTGGTTGAGGTGTGGTTCGAACGTTTTGCAGAGTGGTGCAAACCGGTTGCGGAGTGGTGCGAACTGGTTGCGGAGTGGTGCGAACTGGTTGCGGAGTGGTGCGACCTGCTTGTGGAGTGGTGCGAACTGGTTGCAGAGTGGTGCGAACTGGTTGCGGAGTGAAGGGAACTGGTTGCAAAGTGGTGCAAACTGGTTGCGGACTGGTGCGAACTTGTTGCGGAGTGGTGCGCACTGGTTGGGGAGTGGTGTGACCTGGTTGCAGAGTGGTGCGAACTGGTTGCGGAGCGGTGCGAACTGGTTGCGGAGTGGTGCACTCCGGTTGCAGAGTGGTGCGAACTGGTTGCAGAGTGGTGCGAACTGGTTGCGGAGTGGTACAAACTGGTTGCTGATCAGTGCGAACGGGCTGCGGAGTGGTTGGAACTTGTTGCAGAGTTGTGCGAACTGGTTGCGGAGTGGTGCGAACGGGTTGCGGAGTGGTGTGAACTGGTTGCGGAGTGGTGCGAACTGGTTGCGGAGTGGTGCGAACTGGTTGCGGAGTGGTGCGAACTGGTTGCGGAGTGGTGCGAACTGGTT
>SZWC01001769.1:32227-51377 GCA_023375785.1 Penium margaritaceum | reverse complement strand
AACTGGTTGCGGAGAGGTGCGAACTGGTTGCGGAGTGGTGCGAACTGGTTGCGGAGTGGTGCGAACGGGTTGCAGAGTGGTGCAAACTGGTTGCGGAGTTGTGCAAACTGGTTGCGAAGTGGTGCGAACTGGTTGCGTAGTGGTGCGAACTAGTTGCGGAGTGGTGCGAACTGGTTGCGGAGTGATGCGAACTGGTTGCGGAGTGGTGCAAACTGGTTGCGAAGTGGTGTGGACCGGGTGGCAGAGTGGTACGAACTGGTTGCGGAGTGGTGCGAACTGGTTGCGGAGTGGTGCAAACACCTTGCAGAGTGGTGCAAACTGGTTGCGGAGTCGTGCGAACTGTTTGCGGAGTGGTGCCAACTGGCTGCGGAGTGGTGCGAACTGGTTGCGGAGTGGTGCCAACTGGTTGCGGAGTGGTGCGAACTGGTTGCGGAGTGGTGCGAACTGGTTGCGGAGTGGTGCGAACTGGTTGCGGAGTGGTGCTAACTGGTTGCGGAGTGGTGCAAACTGGTTGCGGAGTGGTGCGAACTGGTTGCAGAGTGGTGCGAACTGGTTGCGGAGTCGTGCGAACTGGTTGCGGAGTGTTCCGAACTGGTTACAGAGTGGTGCAAACTGGTTGCGGAGTGGTGCTAACGGGTTGCGGAGTGGTGCGAACTGGTTGCGGAGTGGTGCGAACTGGTTGAGGAGTCGTGCGAACTGGTTGGGGAGTGGTGCAAACTGGTTACGGAGTGGTGCCAAATGGTTGCGGACTGGTGCGAACTGGTTGCAGAGTGGTGCGAACTGGTTATGTAGTGCTGTGAACTGGTTGCGGAGTGGTGCGAACTGGTTTAGAGTGGTGCGAACTGGTTGCAGAGTGGTGCGAACTGGTTTTGGAGTGGTGCGATTTGGTTGCGGAGTGGTACAAACTGGTTGCTGAGTGGTGCAAGCTGGTTGCGGAGTGGTAAGATCTGCTTGCGGAGTGGTGCAAACTGGTTGCCGAGTGGTGCGAACTGGTTGCGGAGTGGTGCGAACTGGTTGCGGAGTGGTGCAAACTGGTTGCGGAGTGGTACAAACTGGTTGCGGAGTGGTACAAACTGGTTGTGGAGTGGTGCAAACTGGTTGAGATGTTGTATGGACTGGTTGCGGAATGGTGCGAATTGGTTGCGGAGTGGTGCGAACTGGTTGCAGAGTGGTGCGAACTGGTTGTGGAGTGGTGCGAAGTGGTTGCGGAGTGGTGCAAACCGGTTGCACTGTGGTGCAAACTGGTTGCGGAGTGGTGTGAACTGGTTGGGGAGTGGTGCAAACTGGTTGCGGAGTGGTGCGAACTGGTTGCGGAGTGGTGCGAACTGGTTGCAGAGTGGTGCGAACTGGTTGCGGAGTGGTGCAAACTGGTTGCGGAGTGGTGGGAACTGGTTGCGGATTGGTGCGAACTGGTTGCGGATTGGTGGGAACTGGTTGCAAAGTGGTGGGAACTGGTTGGGGAGTGGTGCAAACTGGTTGCGGAGGGGTGCGAACGGGTTGCAGAGTGGTGCGAACTGGTTGCGGAGTGGTGCGAACTGGTTGAGGAGTGGTGCGAACTGGTTGAGGAGTGGTGGGAAGTGATTACGTAGAGGTGCGAACTGGTTGCCGAGTGGTGAAAACTGGTTGCGGAGTGGTGCGAACTGGTTGCGGAGTGGTGCGAACTGGTTGCGGAGTGGTGCGAACTGGTTGCAGAGTGGTGCGAACTGGTTGCAGAGTGGTGCGAACGGGTTGCGGAGTGGTACGAACTGGTTGCGGAGTGGTGCGAACTGGTTGCCGAGTGGTGCGAACTGGTTGCGGAGTGGTGCGACCTGGTTGCGGAGTGGTGCGAACTGGTCGAGGAGTGATGCGAACTGGTTGCAGAGTGGTGCGAACTGGTTGCAGAGTGGTGCGAACGGGTTGCGGAGTGGTACGAACTGGTTGCGGAGTGGTGCGAACTGGTTGCCGAGTGGTGCGAACTGGTTGCGGAGTGGTGCGACCTGGTTGCGGAGTGGTGCGAACTGGTCGAGGAGTGATGCGAACTGGTTGCAGAGTGGTGCGAACTGGTTGCAGAGTGGTGCGAACGGGTTGCGGAGTGGTACGAACTGGTTGCGGAGTGGTGCGAACTGGTTGCCGAGTGGTGCGAACTGGTTGCGGAGTGGTGCGACCTGGTTGCGGAGTGGTGCGAACTGGTCGAGGAGTGATGCGAACTGGTTGCAGAGTGGTGCGAACTGGTTGCAGAGTGGTGCGAACGGGTTGCGGAGTGGTACGAACTGGTTGCGGAGTGGTGCGAACTGGTTGCCGAGTGGTGCGAACTGGTTGCGGAGTGGTGCGACCTGGTTGCGGAGTGGTGCGAACTGGTCGAGGAGTGATGCGAACTGGTTGCAGAGTGGTGCGAACTGGTTGCAGAGTGGTGCGAACGGGTTGCGGAGTGGTACGAACTGGTTGCGGAGTGGTGCGAACTGGTTGCCGAGTGGTGCGAACTGGTTGCGGAGTGGTGCGACCTGGTTGCGGAGTGGTGCGAACTGGTCGAGGAGTGATGCGAACTGGTTGCAGAGTGGTGCGAACTGGTTGCAGAGTGGTGCGAACGGGTTGCGGAGTGGTACGAACTGGTTGCGGAGTGGTGCGAACTGGTTGCCGAGTGGTGCGAACTGGTTGCGGAGTGGTGCGACCTGGTTGCGGAGTGGTGCGAACTGGTCGAGGAGTGATGCGAACTGGTTGCAGAGTGGTGCGAACTGGTTGCAGAGTGGTGCGAACGGGTTGCGGAGTGGTACGAACTGGTTGCGGAGTGGTGCGAACTGGTTGCCGAGTGGTGCGAACTGGTTGCGGAGTGGTGCGACCTGGTTGCGGAGTGGTGCGAACTGGTCGAGGAGTGATGCGAACTGGTTGCAGAGTGGTGCGAACTGGTTGCAGAGTGGTGCGAACGGGTTGCGGAGTGGTACGAACTGGTTGCGGAGTGGTGCGAACTGGTTGCCGAGTGGTGCGAACTGGTTGCGGAGTGGTGCGAACAGGTTGCGGAGTGGTGCGAACAGGCTGCGGAGTGGTGCGAACAGGTTGTGGAGTGGTGCGAACTGGTTGCGGAGTGGTGCGAACTGGTTGTGGAGTGGTGCGAACTGGTTGCGGAGTGGTGCGAACTGGTTGTGGAGTGGTGCGAACTGGTTGCGGAGTGGTGCGAACAGGTTGCGGAGTGGTGCGATCTGGCTGCGCAGTTGTGCGAACCGGTTGCGGAGTGGTGTGAACTGCTGGCGGAGTGGTGCAAACTGGCTGCAGAGTGGTGCAAACTTGTTGGGGAGTGGTGTGAACTGGTTGCAGAGTGGTGCGAACTGGTTGCGGAGTGGTGCAAACTGGTTGCGTTGTGGTGCAAACTGGTTGCGGAGTGGTGTGAACTGGTAGCGGAGTGGTGCAAACTGGTTGCGGAGTGGATCAAACTGGATGCGGAGTGGTGCGAACTAGTTTTGGAGTGGTGCATACTGGTTGCGGAGTGGTGCGAATAGGTTGCGGAGTGGTGCGAACTGGTTGAAGAGTGGTGCCAACTGGTTGAGGAGTGGTGCGAAGTGGTTGCGGAGTGGTGCGAAAGGGTTGCGGAGTGGTGTGAACTGGCTGAGGAGTGGTACGAACTAGTTGCGGAGTAGTTCGAACTCGTTGCAGAGTGGTGCAAACTGGTTGCCGAGTGGTGCGAAAAGGTTTGGGAGTGGTGCGAACTGGTTGCGGGGTGGTGCGAACTGGTTGCGGAGTGGTGTGAACTGGTTGTGGAGTGGTGCGAACTTGTTGTGGAGTGGTGCAAACTGGTTGCGGAGTGGTGCGAACTGGTTGTGGAATGGTGCGACCTGGTTGCGGAGTGGTGCAAACTGGTTGTGGACTGGTGCGAACTGGTTGCAAAGTGGTGCGAACAGGTTGCGAAGTGGTGCGACCTGGTTGCGGAGTGGTGCGAACTGGTTGCGGAGTGGTGCGACCTGGTTGCGGAGTGGTGCGAACTGGTTGCAGAGTGGTGCAAACTGGTTGCGGAGTGGTGCGAGCTGGTTGCGGAGTGGTGCGAACTGGTTGCGGAGTGGTGCGAACTGGTTGCAGAGTGGTGCGAACTGGTTGTGGAGTGGTGCGACCTGGTTGCAGAGTGGTGCAAACGGGTTGCAGAGTGTTGCAAGCTGGTTGCGGAGTGGTACGAACTGGTTGCGGAGTGGTGGGAACTGATTTCCGAGTTGTCGGAACTGGTTGCGGAGTCGTGCGAACTGGTTAGAGTGGTGTGAACTGGTTGCGGAGTGGTGCAAACTGGTTGCAGAGTTGTGCGAACTGGTTGCAGAGTGGTGTGAACTGGTTGCGGAGTGGTGCAAACTGGTTGCAGAGAGGTGCGAACTGGTTGCGGAGTGGCCAAACTGGTCGCAGCTTGGTGCGAATTGGTTGGGGAGTGGTGTGAACTGGTTGCGGAGTGGTGCAAACTGGTTGCGTTGTGGTGCAAACTGGTTGCGTAGTGGTGCGAACTGGTAGCGGAGTGGTGCGAACTGGTAGCGGAGTGGTGCGAACTGGTAGCGGAGTGGTGCGAACTGGTAGCGGAGTGGTGCGAACTGGTAGCGGAGTGGTGCGAACTGGTAGCGGAGTGGTGCGAACTGGTAGCGGAGTGGTGCGAACTGGTAGCGGAGTGGTGCGAACTGGTAGCGGAGTGGTGCGAACTGGTAGCGGAGTGGTGCGAACTGGTAGCGGAGTGGTGCGAACTGGTAGCGGAGTGGTGCGAACTGGTAGCGGAGTGGTGCGAACTGGTAGCGGAGTGGTGCGAACTGGTAGCGGAGTGGTGCGAACTGGTAGCGGAGTGGTGCGAACTGGTAGCGGAGTGGTGCGAACTGGTAGCGGAGTGGTGCGAACTGGTAGCGGAGTGGTGCGAACTGGTAGCGGAGTGGTGCGAACTGGTAGCGGAGTGGTGCGAACTGGTAGCGGAGTGGTGCGAACTGGTAGCGGAGTGGTGCGAACTGGTAGCGGAGTGGTGCGAACTGGTAGCGGAGTGGTGCGAACTGGTAGCGGAGTGGTGCGAACTGGTAGCGGAGTGGTGCGAACTGGTAGCGGAGTGGTGCGAACTGGTAGCGGAGTGGTGCGAACTGGTAGCGGAGTGGTGCGAACTGGTAGCGGAGTGGTGCGAACTGGTAGCGGAGTGGTGCGAACTGGTAGCGGAGTGGTGCGAACTGGTAGCGGAGTGGTGCGAACTGGTAGCGGAGTGGTGCGAACTGGTAGCGGAGTGGTGCGAACTGGTAGCGGAGTGGTGCGAACTGGTAGCGGAGTGGTGCGAACTGGTAGCGGAGTGGTGCGAACTGGTAGCGGAGTGGTGCGAACTGGTAGCGGAGTGGTGCGAACTGGTAGCGGAGTGGTGCGAACTGGTAGCGGAGTGGTGCGAACTGGTAGCGGAGTGGTGCGAACTGGTAGCGGAGTGGTGCGAACTGGTAGCGGAGTGGTGCGAACTGGTAGCGGAGTGGTGCGAACTGGTAGCGGAGTGGTGCGAACTGGTAGCGGAGTGGTGCGAACTGGTAGCGGAGTGGTGCGAACTGGTAGCGGAGTGGTGCGAACTGGTAGCGGAGTGGTGCGAACTGGTAGCGGAGTGGTGCGAACTGGTAGCGGAGTGGTGCGAACTGGTAGCGGAGTGGTGCGAACTGGTAGCGGAGTGGTGCGAACTGGTAGCGGAGTGGTGCGAACTGGTAGCGGAGTGGTGCGAACTGGTAGCGGAGTGGTGCGAACTGGTAGCGGAGTGGTGCGAACTGGTAGCGGAGTGGTGCGAACTGGTAGCGGAGTGGTGCGAACTGGTAGCGGAGTGGTGCGAACTGGTTGCGGAGTGGATCGGACTGGATGCAGAGTGGTGCGAACTGGTTGCGGAGTGGTGCGAACTGGTTGTTGAGTGGTGCGAACTGGTTGCGGAGTGGTGCGAACAGGTTGACGAGTGGTGCCAACTGGTTGAGGAGTGGTGCAAAGTGGTTGCGGAGTGGTGCGAAAGGGTTGCAAAGTGGTGTGAACTGGCTGAGGAGTGGTACGAACTAGTTGCGGAGTAGTGCGAACTCGTTGCGAAGTGGTGCGAACTGGTTGCCGAGTGGTGCAAATAGGTTTTGGAGTGGTGCAAACTGGTTGCGGGGTGGTGCGAACTGGTTGCGGAGTGGTGTGAACTTTTTGTGGAGTGGTGCGAACTTGTTGTGGAGTGGTGCGAACTGGTTGCGGAGTGGTGCGAACTGGTTGTGGAATGATGCGACCTGGTTGCGGAGTGGTGCGAACTGGTTGTGGAGTGGTGCGCACTGGTTGCAAAGTGGTGCAAACTGGTTGCTGAGTGGTGTGACCTGGTTGCAGAGTGGTGCGAACCGGTTGCAGAGTGGTGCGCACTGGTTGCGGAGTAGTGCGAACTGGTTGCAGAGTGGTGCAAAACTGGTTGCGGAGTGGTGCGAACTTGTTGCGGAGTGGTGCGAACTGGTTGCGGAGTGGTGCGAACTGGTTGTGGAATGATGCGACCTGGTTGCGGAGTGGTGCGAACTGGTTGCGGGGTGGTGCGAACTGCCTGCAGAGTGGTGCGAACTGGTTGCGGAGAGGTGCGAACTGGTTGCGGAGTGGTGCGAACTGGTTGTGGAATGATGCGACCTGGTTGCGGAGTGGTGCGAACTGGTTGCGGGGTGGTGCGAACTGCCTGCAGAGTGGTGCGAACTGGTTGCGGAGAGGTGCGAACTGGTTGCGGAGTGGTGCGAACTGGTTGTGGAATGATGCGACCTGGTTGCGGAGTGGTGCGAACTGGTTGCGGGGTGGTGCGAACTGCCTGCAGAGTGGTGCGAACTGGTTGCGGAGAGGTGCGAACTGGTTGCGGAGTGGTGCGAACTGGTTGTGGAATGATGCGACCTGGTTGCGGAGTGGTGCGAACTGGTTGCGGGGTGGTGCGAACTGCCTGCAGAGTGGTGCGAACTGGTTGCGGAGAGGTGCGAACTGGTTGCGGAGTGGTGCGAACTGGTTGTGGAATGATGCGACCTGGTTGCGGAGTGGTGCGAACTGGTTGCGGGGTGGTGCGAACTGCCTGCAGAGTGGTGCGAACTGGTTGCGGAGAGGTGCGAACTGGTTGCGGAGTGGTGCGAACTGGTTGTGGAATGATGCGACCTGGTTGCGGAGTGGTGCGAACTGGTTGCGGGGTGGTGCGAACTGCCTGCAGAGTGGTGCGAACTGGTTGCGGAGAGGTGCGAACTGGTTGCGGAGTGGTGCGAACTGGTTGTGGAATGATGCGACCTGGTTGCGGAGTGGTGCGAACTGGTTGCGGGGTGGTGCGAACTGCCTGCAGAGTGGTGCGAACTGGTTGCGGAGAGGTGCGAACTGGTTGCGGAGTGGTGCGAACTGGTTGTGGAATGATGCGACCTGGTTGCGGAGTGGTGCGAACTGGTTGCGGGGTGGTGCGAACTGCCTGCAGAGTGGTGCGAACTGGTTGCGGAGAGGTGCGAACTGGTTGCGGAGTGGTGCGAACTGGTTGTGGAATGATGCGACCTGGTTGCGGAGTGGTGCGAACTGGTTGCGGGGTGGTGCGAACTGCCTGCAGAGTGGTGCGAACTGGTTGCGGAGAGGTGCGAACTGGTTGCGGAGTGGTGCGAACTGGTTGTGGAATGATGCGACCTGGTTGCGGAGTGGTGCGAACTGGTTGCGGGGTGGTGCGAACTGCCTGCAGAGTGGTGCGAACTGGTTGCGGAGAGGTGCGAACTGGTTGCGGAGTGGTGCGAACTGGTTGTGGAATGATGCGACCTGGTTGCGGAGTGGTGCGAACTGGTTGCGGGGTGGTGCGAACTGCCTGCAGAGTGGTGCGAACTGGTTGCGGAGAGGTGCGAACTGGTTGCGGAGTGGTGCGAACTGGTTGTGGAATGATGCGACCTGGTTGCGGAGTGGTGCGAACTGGTTGCGGGGTGGTGCGAACTGCCTGCAGAGTGGTGCGAACTGGTTGCGGAGAGGTGCGAACTGGTTGCGGAGTGGTGCGAACTGGTTGTGGAATGATGCGACCTGGTTGCGGAGTGGTGCGAACTGGTTGCGGGGTGGTGCGAACTGGCTGCAGAGTGGTGCGAACTGGTTGCGGAGTGGTGCGAAGTGGTTGCGGAGTGGTGCGAACTGGTTGCGGATTGGTGTGAACTGGCTGCGGAGTGGTGTGAACTGGTTGCTGAGTGGTGCGAGCTGGTAGCGGAGTGGTGCGAACTGGTTGCGGAGTGGTGGGAACGGGTTGCAGAGTGGTGCGACCTGGTTGCGGAGTGGTGCGAACCGGTCGCTAAGTGGTGTGAACTGGTTGTGGAGTGGTGCGAACTGCTAGCGGGGTGGTGCAAACTGGTTGCAGAGTGGTGCAAACTGGTTGCGGATTGGTGCAAACTGGGTCCGGAGTGGTGCGAACTGGTTACGGACTGGTGCGAACTGGTTGCAGAGTACTGTGAAATCATTGCAAAGTGGTGCAAACTGGTTGCGGAGTGGTGCGAACTGGTTGTGGAGTGGTGGGAACTTGTTGCGGAGTGGTGCGAACTGGTTCTGGAGTGGTGCGAACTGGTTGCAGAGTGGTGCGAACTGGTTGGGGAGTGGTACAAACTGGTTGAGGAGTGGTGGGAACTTGTTGCGGAGTGGTGCGAACTGGTTCTGGAGTGGTGCGAACTGGTTGCAGAGTGGTGCGAACTGGTTGGGGAGTGGTACAAACTGGTTGAGGAGTGGTGGGAACTGGCTGAGGAGTGGTGCCGAGGGGTTGCAGAGTGGTGCGAACTGGTTGCGGAGTGGTGCAAATTGGTTGCGGAGTAGTGCGAACTGGTTGCTGAGTGGTACGAACTGGTTGACGAATAATGCCAACTTGTTGAGGAGTGGTACAAAGTGGTTGCGGAGTGGTGCGAAAGGGTTGTGGAGTGGTGTGACCTGGCCAAGGAGTGGTACGAACTAGTTGCTGAGTGGTGCGAACTCAATGCGGAGTGGTGCAAACTGGTTGCGGAGTGGTGCGAACTGGTTGCCGAGTGGTGCGAACAGGTTTCGGAGTGGTGCGAACTGGTGGCGGAGTAGTGCGAACTGGTTGCGGAGTGGTGTGATCTGGTTGCTGAGTGGTGCGAACTGGCTGCGGAGTGGTGTGAACTGGTAGCGGAGTGGTGCGAACTGGCTGCGGAGTGGTGTGAACTGGTAGCGGAGTGGTGCGAACTGGCTGCGGAGTGGTGTGAACTGGTAGCGGAGTGGTGCGAACTGGCTGCGGAGTGGTGTGAACTGGTAGCGGAGTGGTGCGAACTGGCTGCGGAGTGGTGTGAACTGGTAGCGGAGTGGTGCGAACTGGCTGCGGAGTGGTGTGAACTGGTAGCGGAGTGGTGCGAACTGGCTGCGGAGTGGTGTGAACTGGTAGCGGAGTGGTGCGAACTGGCTGCGGAGTGGTGTGAACTGGTAGCGGAGTGGTGCGAACTGGCTGCGGAGTGGTGTGAACTGGTAGCGGAGTGGTGCGAACTGGCTGCGGAGTGGTGTGAACTGGTAGCGGAGTGGTGCGAACTGGCTGCGGAGTGGTGTGAACTGGTAGCGGAGTGGTGCGAACTGGCTGCGGAGTGGTGTGAACTGGTAGCGGAGTGGTGCGAACTGGCTGCGGAGTGGTGTGAACTGGTAGCGGAGTGGTGCGAACTGGCTGCGGAGTGGTGTGAACTGGTAGCGGAGTGGTGCGAACTGGCTGCGGAGTGGTGTGAACTGGTAGCGGAGTGGTGCGAACTGGCTGCGGAGTGGTGTGAACTGGTAGCGGAGTGGTGCGAACTGGCTGCGGAGTGGTGTGAACTGGTAGCGGAGTGGTGCGAACTGGCTGCGGAGTGGTGTGAACTGGTAGCGGAGTGGTGCGAACTGGCTGCGGAGTGGTGTGAACTGGTAGCGGAGTGGTGCGAACTGGCTGCGGAGTGGTGTGAACTGGTAGCGGAGTGGTGCGAACTGGCTGCGGAGTGGTGTGAACTGGTAGCGGAGTGGTGCGAACTGGCTGCGGAGTGGTGTGAACTGGTAGCGGAGTGGTGCGAACTGGCTGCGGAGTGGTGTGAACTGGTAGCGGAGTGGTGCGAACTGGCTGCGGAGTGGTGTGAACTGGTAGCGGAGTGGTGCGAACTGGCTGCGGAGTGGTGTGAACTGGTAGCGGAGTGGTGCGAACTGGCTGCGGAGTGGTGTGAACTGGTAGCGGAGTGGTGCGAACTGGCTGCGGAGTGGTGTGAACTGGTAGCGGAGTGGTGCGAACTGGCTGCGGAGTGGTGTGAACTGGTAGCGGAGTGGTGCGAACTGGCTGCGGAGTGGTGTGAACTGGTAGCGGAGTGGTGCGAACTGGCTGCGGAGTGGTGTGAACTGGTAGCGGAGTGGTGCGAACTGGCTGCGGAGTGGTGTGAACTGGTAGCGGAGTGGTGCGAACTGGCTGCGGAGTGGTGTGAACTGGTAGCGGAGTGGTGCGAACTGGCTGCGGAGTGGTGTGAACTGGTAGCGGAGTGGTGCGAACTGGCTGCGGAGTGGTGTGAACTGGTAGCGGAGTGGTGCGAACTGGCTGCGGAGTGGTGTGAACTGGTAGCGGAGTGGTGCGAACTGGCTGCGGAGTGGTGTGAACTGGTAGCGGAGTGGTGCGAACTGGCTGCGGAGTGGTGTGAACTGGTAGCGGAGTGGTGCGAACTGGCTGCGGAGTGGTGTGAACTGGTAGCGGAGTGGTGCGAACTGGCTGCGGAGTGGTGTGAACTGGTAGCGGAGTGGTGCGAACTGGCTGCGGAGTGGTGTGAACTGGTAGCGGAGTGGTGCGAACTGGCTGCGGAGTGGTGTGAACTGGTAGCGGAGTGGTGCGAACTGGCTGCGGAGTGGTGTGAACTGGTAGCGGAGTGGTGCGAACTGGCTGCGGAGTGGTGTGAACTGGTAGCGGAGTGGTGCGAACTGGCTGCGGAGTGGTGTGAACTGGTAGCGGAGTGGTGCGAACTGGCTGCGGAGTGGTGTGAACTGGTAGCGGAGTGGTGCGAACTGGCTGCGGAGTGGTGTGAACTGGTAGCGGAGTGGTGCGAACTGGCTGCGGAGTGGTGTGAACTGGTAGCGGAGTGGTGCGAACTGGCTGCGGAGTGGTGTGAACTGGTAGCGGAGTGGTGCGAACTGGCTGCGGAGTGGTGTGAACTGGTAGCGGAGTGGTGCGAACTGGCTGCGGAGTGGTGTGAACTGGTAGCGGAGTGGTGCGAACTGGCTGCGGAGTGGTGTGAACTGGTAGCGGAGTGGTGCGAACTGGCTGCGGAGTGGTGTGAACTGGTAGCGGAGTGGTGCGAACTGGCTGCGGAGTGGTGTGAACTGGTAGCGGAGTGGTGCGAACTGGCTGCGGAGTGGTGTGAACTGGTAGCGGAGTGGTGCGAACTGGCTGCGGAGTGGTGTGAACTGGTAGCGGAGTGGTGCGAACTGGCTGCGGAGTGGTGTGAACTGGTAGCGGAGTGGTGCGAACTGGCTGCGGAGTGGTGTGAACTGGTAGCGGAGTGGTGCGAACTGGCTGCGGAGTGGTGTGAACTGGTAGCGGAGTGGTGCGAACTGGCTGCGGAGTGGTGTGAACTGGTAGCGGAGTGGTGCGAACTGGCTGCGGAGTGGTGTGAACTGGTAGCGGAGTGGTGCGAACTGGCTGCGGAGTGGTGTGAACTGGTAGCGGAGTGGTGCGAACTGGCTGCGGAGTGGTGTGAACTGGTAGCGGAGTGGTGCGAACTGGCTGCGGAGTGGTGTGAACTGGTAGCGGAGTGGTGCGAACTGGCTGCGGAGTGGTGTGAACTGGTAGCGGAGTGGTGCGAACTGGCTGCGGAGTGGTGTGAACTGGTAGCGGAGTGGTGCGAACTGGCTGCGGAGTGGTGTGAACTGGTAGCGGAGTGGTGCGAACTGGCTGCGGAGTGGTGTGAACTGGTAGCGGAGTGGTGCGAACTGGCTGCGGAGTGGTGTGAACTGGTAGCGGAGTGGTGCGAACTGGCTGCGGAGTGGTGTGAACTGGTAGCGGAGTGGTGCGAACTGGCTGCGGAGTGGTGTGAACTGGTAGCGGAGTGGTGCGAACTGGCTGCGGAGTGGTGTGAACTGGTAGCGGAGTGGTGCGAACTGGCTGCGGAGTGGTGTGAACTGGTAGCGGAGTGGTGCGAACTGGCTGCGGAGTGGTGTGAACTGGTAGCGGAGTGGTGCGAACTGGCTGCGGAGTGGTGTGAACTGGTAGCGGAGTGGTGCGAACTGGCTGCGGAGTGGTGTGAACTGGTAGCGGAGTGGTGCGAACTGGCTGCGGAGTGGTGTGAACTGGTAGCGGAGTGGTGCGAACTGGCTGCGGAGTGGTGTGAACTGGTAGCGGAGTGGTGCGAACTGGCTGCGGAGTGGTGTGAACTGGTAGCGGAGTGGTGCGAACTGGCTGCGGAGTGGTGTGAACTGGTAGCGGAGTGGTGCGAACTGGCTGCGGAGTGGTGTGAACTGGTAGCGGAGTGGTGCGAACTGGCTGCGGAGTGGTGTGAACTGGTAGCGGAGTGGTGCGAACTGGCTGCGGAGTGGTGTGAACTGGTAGCGGAGTGGTGCGAACTGGCTGCGGAGTGGTGTGAACTGGTAGCGGAGTGGTGCGAACTGGCTGCGGAGTGGTGTGAACTGGTAGCGGAGTGGTGCGAACTGGCTGCGGAGTGGTGTGAACTGGTAGCGGAGTGGTGCGAACTGGCTGCGGAGTGGTGTGAACTGGTAGCGGAGTGGTGCGAACTGGCTGCGGAGTGGTGCGAACTGCTAGCGGGGTGGTGCAAACTGGTTGAAGAGTGGTGCAAACTGGTCGCGGATTGGTGCAAACTGGATCCGGAGTGGTGCGAACTGGTTGTGGAGTGGTGCGAACTGGTTGCGGAGTGGTGCGAACTGGTTGCGGAGTGGTGCGAACTGGTTGCGGAGTGGTGGGAACTGGTTGCGGAGTGGTGCGAACTGGTTGCAGAGTGGTGTGAATTGGTTGCGGACTGGTGCGAACTGGTTGCGGAGTGGTGAAAACTGGTTGCGAAGTGGTGCGAACTCGTTGCGGAGTGGTGCGAACTGGTTCCGGATTGGTGCAAACTCGGTGCGGACTGGTGCGAACTGGTTGAGGAGTGGTTCGGAGTGGTTGCAGAGTGGTACGAACTGGTTGCAAATTGGTGCAAACTGGTTTTGGAGTGGTGCGAACTGGATGCGGAGTGGTGCGAACTGGTTGCGGAGTGGTGCAAACTGGTTGCAGAGTGGTGCGAACTTGTTGCAGAGTGGTGTGTAATGGTTGCGGAGTGGTGCGAACTGGTTGCGGAGTGGTGCGAACTGGATGCGGAGTGGTGCGACCTGGTTGTGGAGTGGTGCAAACTGATTGCGGAGTGGTGCGAAGTGGTTGCGAGTGGTGCGGAAGGGTTGCGGAGTGGGGTGACCTGGCCGAGGAGTGGTACGAACTAGTTGCGGAGTGGTGCGAACTCGTTGTGGAGTGGTGCGAACTGGTTGCGGAGTGGTGCGAACTGGTTGTCGAGTGGTGCGAACAGGTTTCGGAGTGGTGCGAACTGGTGGCAAAGTGGTGCGAACAGGTTGCGGAGTGGTGTGAACTGGTTGTGGAGTGGTGCGAGATTGTTGTGGAGTGGTGCGAACTGGTTGCGGAGTGGTGCGGACTGGTTGCGGAGTGGTGCGACCTGGTTGCGGAGTGGTGCGAACTGGTTGTGGAGTGGTGCGAACTGGCCGGAGTTGTGCAAACAAGTTGCGGAGTGGTGCGACCTGGATGCTGAGTGGTGCGAACCGGTTGCGGAGTGGTGCGAACTGGTTGTGGAGTGGTGCGAACTGGCCGGAGTTGTGCAAACAAGTTGCGGAGTGGTGCGACCTGGATGCTGAGTGGTGCGAACCGGTTGCGGAGTGGTGCGAACTGGTTGCGGAGTGGTGCAAACTGGTTGCGGAGCGGTGCGAACTGGTTGTGGAGTGGTGTGAACTGGTTGCAGAGTAGTGCGAACTGGTTGTGGAGTGGTGCGAACTGGTTGCAGAGTGGTGCGAACTGGTTGCGGAATGATGCGAACTGGTTGCGGAGTGGTCCGAACCGGTTGGGGAGTGGTGCAAACTGGTTGCAGAGTGGTGGGAACTGGTTGCAAAGTGGTGCGAACTGGTTGCGGAGTGGTGCGAACTGGTTGCGGGGTGGTGCGAACTGCCTGCGGAGTGGTGCGAACTGGTTGCGGAGAAGTGCGAACTGGTTGAGGAGTGGTGCGAACTGGTTGCGGAGTGGTGCGAACTGGTTGCAGAGTGGTGCGAACTGGTTGCAGAGTGGTGCGAACTGGTTGCAGAGTGGTGCGAACTGGTTGCAGAGTGGTGCGAACTGGTTGCAGAGTGGTGCGAACTGGTTGCAGAGTGGTGCGAACTGGTTGCAGAGTGGTGCGAACTGGTTGCAGAGTGGTGCGAACTGGTTGCAGAGTGGTGCGAACTGGTTGCAGAGTGGTGCGAACTGGTTGCAGAGTGGTGCGAACTGGTTGCAGAGTGGTGCGAACTGGTTGCAGAGTGGTGCGAACTGGTTGCAGAGTGGTGCGAACTGGTTGCGGAATGATGCGAACTGGTTGCGGAGTGGTGCGAACTGGTTGAGGAGTGGTGCGAAGTGGTTGCGGAGTTATGCGAAGGGGTTGCGGAGTGGTACAAACTGGCTGATAAGTGGTACGAACTGGCTGCGGAGTGGTGCAAACTGGTTGCGGAGTGGTGCGAACTGGTTGTGGAGTGGTGCGAACTGGTTGCGGAGTGGTGCGAACTGGTTGCGGATTGGTGTGAACTGGCTGCGGAGTGGTGTGTACTGGTTGCTGAGTGGTGCGAGCTGGTAGTGGAGTGGTGCAAACTGGTTGCGGAGTGGTGCGAACTGGTTGTGGAGTGGTGCAAACTGGCTGCGGAGTGGTGCGAACTGGCTGTGGAGTGGTGCGAACTGGTTGCGGAGTGGTGGGAACGGGTTGCAGAATGGTGCGACCTGGTTGCGGAGTGGTGCGAACCGGTTGCTCAGTGGTGTGAACTGGTTGTGGAGTGGTGCGAACTGCTAGCGGGGTGGTGCAAACTGGTTGCAGAGTGGTGCAAACTGGTTGCGGATTGGTGTGAACTGGGTCCGGAGTGGTGCGAACTGGTTACGGACTGGTGCGAACTGGTTGCAGAGTGGTGTGAAATCGTTGCAAAGTGGTGCGAACTGGTTGCGGAGTGGTGCGAACTGGTTGTGGAGTGGTGGGAACTTGTTGCGGAGTGGTGCGAACTGGTTCCGGAGTGGTGCGAACTGGTTGCGGAGTGGTGCGAACTGGTTGGAAAGTGGTATGAACTGGTTGAGGAGTGGTGGGAACTGGCTGAGGAGTTATGCGGAGGGGTTGCAGAGTGGTGCGAACTGGTTGCGGAGTGGTGCAAATTGGTTGCGGAGTGGTGCGAACTGGTTGCTGAGTGGTGCGAACTGGTTGACCAATGGTGCCAACTCGTTGAGGAGTGGTGCAAAGTGGTTGCGGAGTGGTGCGAAAGGGTTGTGGAGTGGTATGACCTGGCCAAGGAGTGGTACGAACTAGTTGCGGAGTGGTACGAACTCAATTCGGAGTGGTGCAAACTGGTTGCGAAGTGGTGCGAACTGGTCGCCGAGTGGTGCGAACAGGTTTCGGAGTGGTGCGAACTGGTGGCGGAGTAGTGCGAACTGGTTGCGGAGTGGTGTGATCTGCTTGTGGAGTGGTGCGAGCTTGTTGTGGAGTGGTGCGAACTGGTTGCGGAGTGGTGCGAACTGGTTGTGGAGTGGTGCGACCTGGTTGCGGAGTGGTGCGAACTGGTTGTGGAGTGGTGCGAACTGGTTGCGGAGTGCTGCGAACTGGTTGCGGAGTGGCTGGAACTGGTTGCAGAGTAGTGCGAACTGGTTGCGGAGTGCTGCGAACTGGTTGCGGAGTGGCTGGAACTGGTTGCAGAGTAGTGCGAACTGGTTGCGGAGTGCTGCGAACTGGTTGCGGAGTGGCTGGAACTGGTTGCAGAGTAGTGCGAACTGGTTGCGGAGTGCTGCGAACTGGTTGCGGAGTGGCTGGAACTGGTTGCAGAGTAGTGCGAACTGGTTGCGGAGTGCTGCGAACTGGTTGCGGAGTGGCTGGAACTGGTTGCAGAGTAGTGCGAACTGGTTGCGGAGTGCTGCGAACTGGTTGCGGAGTGGCTGGAACTGGTTGCAGAGTAGTGCGAACTGGTTGCGGAGTGATGCGAAGTGGTTGCGGAGTGGTGCGGACTGGTTGCGGAGTGGTGCGAGGTGGTTGTGGAGTGGTGCGAACGGGTTGTGGAGTGGTGCGCACTGGTTGCGGGGTGGTGCGCACTGGGTGCGGAGTGGTGGGAACTGGTTGTGGAGTGGTGCCAGCTGGTTGTGGAGTGGTACGGACTGGCTGCGGAGTGGTGCGAACTGGTCGCCGAGTGGTGCGAACTGGTTGCGGTGTGGTGCAAACTTGTTGTGGAGTGGTGCAAACTGGTTGCGGAGTGGTGCAAACTGGTTGTGGAGTGGTGCGAACTGGTTGCGGAGTGGTGCGAACGGGTTGCGGATTGGTGCGACCTGTTTGCGGAGTGGTGTGAACAGGTTGCGGAGTGGTGTGAACTGGTTTTGGAGTGGTGCGAACTGCTAGCAGGGTGGTGCAAACTGGTTGCACAGTGGTGCAAACTGGTTGCGGAGTGGTGCGAACTGGTTGCCAAGTGGTGCGAACTGGTTGCGGACTGGTGCAAAATGGTTGCAGAGTGGTGTGAATTGGTTGCGGAGTGGTGCGAACGGGTTGTGGAGTGGTGCGAACTGGTTGCGGAGTGGTGCGAACTGGTTGCGGAGTGGTGCGAACTGGTTGCGGAGTGGTGCGAACTGGTTGTGGAGTGGTGCGAACTGGTTGCGGAGTGGTGCGAACTGGTTGCGGAGTGGTGCGAACTGGTTGCGGATTGGTGCGAACTGGTTGGGGAGTGGTGTGAACTGGTGAGGAGTGGTGGGAAGTGGCTGAGGAGTGGTGCGGAGTGGTTGCAGAGTGGTGCGAACTGGTTGCGGAGTGGTGCAAACTGGTTGCGGAGTGGTGCGAACTGGTTGCTGAGTGGTGCAAACTGGTCGAGGAATGGTGCCAACGCGTTGAGGAGTGGTGCAAAGTGGTTGCGGAGTGGTGCAAAAGGGTTGTGGAGTGGTGTGACCTGGCCAAGGAGTGGTACGAACTAGTTGCGGAGTGGTGCGATCTCGATGCGGAGTGGTGCAAACTGGTTGCTGAGTCGTGCAAACTGGTTGCGGAGTGGTGCAAACAGGTTTCGGAGTGGTGCGAACTGGTGGCGGAGTAGTGCGAACTGGGTGCGGAGTGGTGTGAACTGGTTGTGGAGTGGTGCGAGCTTGTTGTGGAGTGGTGCGAACTGGTTGCGGAGTGGTGCGGACTGGTTGTGGAGTGGTGCGACCTGGTTGCGGAGTGGTGCGAACTGGTTGTGGAGTGGTGCGAACTGGTTGCGGAGTGGTGCCAACTGGTTGCGGAGTGGTGCGACCTGGTTGCGGAGTGGTGCGACCTTGTTGCGGAGTGGTGCGAACCATTTCCGTAGTGGTGCGAACTGGTTGCGGAGTGGTGCAAACTGGTTGTGGAGTGGTGCGAACTCGTTGTGGAGTGGTGTGAACTGGTTGCGGAGTGGTGCGAACTGGTTGTGGAGTGGTGGGAACTGGTTGCAGAGTGGTGCGAACTGGTTGCGGAGTGGTGCGAATTGGTTGCGGAGTGGTGCAAACTGGTTGAGGAGTGGTGCGAACTGGTTGCGGAATGGTGGGAACTGGTTGCAAAGTGGTGCAAACTAGCTGCGGAGTGGTGCGAACTGGTTGCAGGGTGGTGCGAACTGGCTGCGGAGTGATGCAAACTGGTTGTGGAGTGGTGCGAACTGGTTGAGGAGTGGTACGAACTGGTTGAGGAGTGGTGCGAAGTTGTTTCCGAGTGGTGCGAAAGGGTTGCAGAGTGGTGCAAACTGGTTGCGGAGTGGTGCAAACTGGTTGCGGAGTGGTAAAAACTGGTTGCGGATTGGTGCGAACTGGTCATGGATTGGTGCGAACTGGTTGCGGAGTGGTGCGAACTGGTTTTGGAGTGATGCGAACTGGTTGCGGATTGGTGTGAACTGGTTGCGGAATGGTGTGATCTGGTTGCCGAGTGGTGCGAGCTGGTTGTGGAGTGGTGCCAACTGGTTGCGGTGTGGTGCGAACTGGTAGTGGAGTGGTGCAAACTGGTTGCGGAGTGGTGCAAACTGGTTGTGGAGTGGTGCGAACTGGTTGCAGAGTGGTGCGAACGGGTTGCGGAGGGGTGCGACCTGGTTGCGGAGTGGTGCGAACCGGTTGCAGAGTGGTGTGAACTGGTTTCGGAGTGGTGCGAACTGCTAGCAGGGTGGTGCAAACTGGTTGCAGAGTGGTGCAAACTGGTTGCGGAGTGGTGCGAACTGGTTGCCAAGTGGTGCGAACTGGTTGCGGACTGGTGCAAACTGGTTGCAGAGTGGTGTGAATTGGTTGCGGAGTGGTGCGAACTGGCTGGAGAGTGGTGCGAACTGGTTGTGGAGTGGTGCGAACTGGTTGCGGAGTGGTGCGAACTGGTTGAGGAGTGGTGCGAACTGGTTGCGGAGTGGTGCGAACTGGTTGCGGAGTGGTGCGAACTGGTTGTGGAGTGGTGCGAACTGGTTGCGGAGTGGTGCGAACTGGTTGAGGAGTGGTGCGAACTGGTTGCGGAGTGGTGCGAACTGGTTGCGGAGTGGTGCGAACTGGTTGCGGAGTGGTGTGAACCGGCTGAGAAGTGGTGCGAACTGGTTGAGGAGTGGTGCGGAGTGGTTGCAGAGTGGTGCGAACTAGTTGTGGAGTGGTTGAAACTGGTTTCGGAGTGGTGCGGACTGGATGCGGAGTGGTACGAACTGGTTGCAGAGTGGTGTAAACGGGTTGCGGAGTGGTGCGAACTGGTTGCGGAGTGGTGTGAACTGGATGCGGAGTGGTGCGAACTGGTTGCGGAGTGGTGCCAACTGGATGAGGAATGGTGCCAACTGGTTGAGGAGTGGTGCAAAGTGGTTGCGGAGTGTTGCAAAAGGGTTGCGGAGTGGTGTGACCTGGCCGAGGAGTGGTACGAACTAGTTGCGGACTGGTGCGATCTTGTTGCGGAGTGGTGCAAACTGGTTGCGCAGTGGTGCGAACTGGCTGCCCAGTGGTGCGAACAGGTTTGGGAGTGGTGCGAACTGGTTGCGGAGTGGTGTGAACTGGTTGCGGAGTGGTGCGAACTGGTTGCGGAGTGGTGCGAACTGG